>CM050930.1:20396227-20563727 GCA_027742785.1 Vigna reflexopilosa | reverse complement strand
TTGCATCTTTTCTTTGATATCATTCACATCTTAAGAATGGTTTGACCGAGGCTTATAAGGTGCTGATGATGAACCAACAACTTCTTCTCCTTCACCAGCATACTCATATTTGAGTAATCAACCATCCAGACCATGTTGGAGTCCCATATGATGTAACACAGACTTATCAATCATATTGCTTCTACCATAGGACTCACTAGACTCATTTACACATTCCACTCCAAAGTGAATCAACACTTTAGAGATAAACACACAGTAGGGTAACATTGAAGACTCAAGTCTAGTAACCTTGAGCATGTTTTCTGATATTGTAGTAGGTTGTTAAGACCTCAGCAAGTGTACTGAATCGTATCAAGTAATAATAATGGTAAGACCAATATCGTTTACCAAGAGACTCACGACACTAAACAGTTGTGATATTTCTTAACTAATCAAGACGTTGATGAATGAATTTTGGGTTTTTAGATGCAAAAACAATAAAATTAAATATGCATGCAATTGGATCAATTGAACAGAAGCACAAAGGTGAATGGATGATATTGAAAATACGAGATGAATATGTTGTTGGGGTTTAGATTTCACCTAGTTCACTCTTATGTATATACAAATTCTACTTTTTCATTAATGTTAATATCACTTTCTAGTTTACTTAAAACCCGATGTCTCGGCGAAGAAAGCCTATCCTTAATTACTATTTTACAATGTCTTGTCTCCCTAGCAATTAATTTTGCATTGCAAACGCACAAAAGCTTAAGATAACCAAGCGTTCTATCCCTATGTCTAGGCAATAGTTCCCTTGGGAGAAATTCCCCAGATCTAGATTCCTCTGTATGTGTCCATATCACAGAAACCAAGTGAATGAGTTAAATACAACAATGCATAGAGTATACAGGAAAAACCCTAACAATTAATGAACGAAGCATATATCAATAAGAATCAATTCAATACATGAGAGTTCAAAATGTTACATCATCCCCCAACAACAAATGGATTTTAGTTCCCCATTGTCACGGTGAAACTAGATGTACAATGGAAAAAAGAATGAAAGATAAACCCTAAAAACGGAAGAGGAGTGCTCCCAAATCCAAATCTTCCTCCAAAGGGTCAAAAAGTGTGAATTTGCACTCCTTCTCTCAAAAGATACAAACCCTAGGACGTCCAAGTCCTTAAATAGAGAAGATAAAAAGTCCAAGCCCATGTCGCCGGTGCTCAACGCCCCAACCTAAGGCACCCAGGTGTGAGTGCGAAAGGATGGCGCTCAGCGCCCTTGGGAGGGCGCCCAAGCATTGAATGACACTCGAAAAGCTGGCGCTTAGTGCCCCAGGAAGGGCGCCCAGGCGCGAATGCGAGGCTTCAACACTGAGGGCCTAAAAAAAGGGCAGTCAGGCGTCAATGCGAGCCTTTGGTGCCGAGGGCCCCTGAAAAGGGCGCTCAGGCGTCCTACAGTCTTCCTTTCTGATTCTTTTTAAGTCCTTTTTGCGTTCCAACTCCTTGGTACTTCAACTCCTCTTTCAAATCATCCAAATTTCCTACAAAATCAAGGGAAATTTGTGATATAATCATAAAGTATAACCTCCACTCTCTTTATTCACAAACTATCCTAAAAGCAAAGGATTAAGCAAGTTCTTAAGTCAAAAAGGGTTCATTTAGTATCAAAATTAAGTCACAAATAATGGTGATCAACCGTTATCACAACCCCAAACTTAGAAATTTGCTTGTCTTAAAGCAAAACAAAATGTAACTTAACTTTTCAAAATAGTACAATGGTTCAACATATCACAAAAACACTTTCTTTCAAGACAAGTAATCACTTATATCAGCTTATCACAAAAATGTCAGTCAAGATGTACCAATGCCTTATTCCAATCAAACCCAAATGTGATGCTCATATAATCACACAATATACAACAGATGCTAACCTCATGAACAATCAATTAACCAAGCAAAGATGTAATCATAATATGAATGAAACTATTCCTCACCAAGGAAAAGTGTTTCACTCAAACTCAAAGGTGTATAATGAGGGGACTCATTCACTCTACTATCACAATGTCACATAAATCAACTTTGCCATTCATTTAACCAATATCAAACACACTCATAAGCAAGTTATCATCACAAGGTCTTTTCTAGGCTTGTAATGTGGTCGGACTAAGAAAAAATTGATTTTTCTAGACAACAAAATCCTTTAGTTAAGAAAGTAATAATTAAAAATTTCATTCCTTAAACACAAATTCTCATTCTCTTCTCCATTCAGAAACCATCTTCACTTAATCCCAACTTCCCATCCATTGAGCTTCTCTTTCATTTTCTTTTCTTTTCTTTTACTTTTTTCTTTTTGCTTTTGCTCAACACTTAGCTTAATGCTTTTCCTTTTTATTTTCAAAAAATCTTTCAATTTTTCCAACAACCCCAAACTTAAACCTTTCTCCATACCATACAAATATACTCAACTTAAATCAAGGTAAAGATTTCACAAGGGATTTTTCACATTTTTAGGCTAAAGGTTCAAAGGATAGAACAATGATTTGTTCTTTTGTTGGGTTTGAAAATTGCATTGGCTTATATGGGGAAAAAGAATAAATGACCTTGATAATTTGTAACAAGCAAACAAGTGGTTCAAACATGGAAACTTAGGCAAAGTCAATTATGATTCTAAGGCAATAGCATACAATCAATCAAAAACTCTGGAGTCCAACATCTCACAGGTTAATTCAAGTTCCAAATATCAGATAAACATCCTGCTCAGTATATCAATCACAATTTAACCTCATGCATCTATTTCAACAGTTATGAGCAACCACATGTATAAAGGCACTTCATGCATCATCTCAACATCAATTAATATCATTAAGCATCATAAGAAATATTACTCACCACACAACATAACATAATTAAGCCATTGCATTCAAGTTCATTCAAGCTAGTACATCATAACAATTCAAAACAAAACCAAAACGAACATAAACTAAAAGGATAAGTTTAGAAAACTGGGTTGCCTCCCAGTAAGCGCTTATTTAACGTCATTAGCTTGACACCATTATGCTCAGGTCAAATCTTTGACGTTGGTGTCTTTTATGCCTGCACACCAACTTATCTCCAACAGCTTCTTGTCCACCAACTTGACTCTTCTTGAATAAGGAGCTTCTATCTCTATAACTCCTTTTTCTTTAAGCTCTTTCGCAACCCATATCCTGTTCTTGTATCTGACTGGTATGCCAGGTTTAAGTTCTTCTTGTTCGCCCATTGAGTCTTGATGAACAATCTTCCATTTGCTATCTTTTTCTTCTTCCTTTACTTGTGAAAACAAACAATTTTTACCTTCCTTGACTGATTTAGCAGCTTTATGACTAGTCACTAGTGCATCTTCCTTTGCAGCTTTAGGACTAATCTTCTTCACTTGGACCGCCCGCTCATCATCAAAAACATTGAACCTCGCTGATGGGTGTCGCACCCCATGCAAATTTAATGTGCAATTAGAAATGTAGTATAGCTAGGAAGTGACTCCTAGCTCGTCTCTCAAGGACCAAATATGGTTCAAGAATCGAGTCTAACACGAGGGGGGTTTTTGAAATCGTTTTGGGGAATCACAGATGAAAACATAATTTAATTACGACAAATACAGAAATTTAACCACGAAAACGCAAACAGTACTCTAAAAAATACGGGATCAACACGGAATGAAAACAGTCAGTCCTTAACCTAATCACAATGTTCCCATCACTGATTATCAAAATACAGTTGCTACTCGGACCTCTAATCCAACAGAGTTAACCGACTAAGCGACGGTTAAATTTGTCTTCATAATTGCGAACTAAGCGAACACAGTGTTAATATCAACTCTGATTTACACCATACAGTTCCATCAACTAAGCGAAGATGTCACACCAACTGGGCAACTAAGCATATACCCAATTACAGGTGCAAATACAAAATTAATATTAACCAAGTCAGAGTTGCCACACAGTCACAGTTCAGAAACCTTAGGGAAACCTTACAATATGGCTAATGACCGACTGAATTAAATTAAGCTAGCATGGAAATTAAATTAAAACGACTAAACAAATTAGACAACATTTAAACATCAAACACTGCTACCAATTAATTAACAAACACAGTTAAAAATAATTAAATGCATCACTAACTCAAACACATAAACTCAACCTATTAACTAAATTAATTTAAAACCAAGGGCACCAACAAGCCTAATTTAATCCTAACAATTAATTTGACTAAATGACAATTAACAATTAATTTTAAAAGTCCAGTTGGCCAAAAAAAGAACCTCATGGTCGTGCATCATGTTCTTCCAAATACCAATTCAAAATTTAACTTTCAAATATCCACCAAATGAGTTGACTTCTTTACCCATGTGCACCATTCTTCAAGGAAATTAAACATGTGCTTCAACAATCCCAATGAAAACTTCCCTTCTCTCTTTCCATGAGCAAAATTTCGGAATCCACACTCCAACACCGAAATTGCCAAGTCTACCAACAACCATTGTGCAAAAAGTGCTCTAAAAACCACTAGCTAAATGGACAATATATTGAATGCTTCTCCCAATGTGCCATGTAAGCAAACCCAAATGAAAATAAACAACCAAAGACCTCCCATATCAAAGACAATTAACGGCTGGAACAAGCAAAGGCCAAAGCTCAAAGTGGAAACCTTCCTTTAGTCAAAACAAGCATATTTTTTTGTTGGTCCAAAAGTGGTAAAAATTAAATGCATCATTCTCTCTCCTTTCTACGCACCATTTTCGTTTTCTTCACCAACACACACCTTCATATTCTTTCTTCCTCTTCTCAATACCGAGAATGAGCACTAGAAACCAAGCTTCCACATGTAAAATCATACAAACACATCAAACACAAAATCTACCTCCTTCAACCCAAGTTCTAACTCTCTTCTCTTCACATTTCTTTACAAAAACGAAAATGATAACCAAGCTACCAATTCAAGCTCTGTCCAGCCACAATAACAACCCCAAAATCTGGTTCCATCCTTGCTTCAAACATCAAAACCGAAAATCAAGAAGAAAGAGCCCAAACCACAACACCCACACATCAAGTTAAGCTCTATTCAACCCAAAACTCACATAGAACTCCATTTTTATCATCCAACCAAATGATATGCAAGAAAAACGAGAAGAACAATAGCAAATGAAGAGGAAAACGAAAATATAAAGTCACTCAAACCCAACATCCACCATAGAAATGTAAAGACAAGCTCCAAAGCTCAAGCTTCATACATCAAGAACAAGCAAATGGAAGTAGAAATGAATGGTTTTTCACCACCAATGAGCTAAGACAACTAAGATTAAAGCAAGAGAAGAATAAAATCTGCAACTTTGTTCATTCATATAGCCAAAACCGAAAACCCCATGGCAAGCTCCAAGAGAGAGTCTTCATACATGAAAACCTAGAAGAAATGAAGCAAAAACCGTGTGCTATAGAAGTGTGTATGTGTGGCTCGCTATTCACACCCCATATGACCTAGAATTTCAAATTTGGTGGGGTCCACACACTACAAGTCAGCCCTAAAGAGATGCCACATGGCCTCCACAATTGGTTTTTTACAAAAATGCCCCTAAAAGGGTCCAAAACACCTAATTCTAATCAAGGGCTTCTAGAAAACGAAATTACAACTTTAATTAAAATCTAAATGACTAAATATTGAGTCTTGAATGTGCCACACCATATCCTAATGCTCCAGATGATATTTCCACAATTTCCCTGTGACCAAAAATATGCTTAATCAGCTCAAAATATCCAAATTAGTGAAAATACGAATTTCTGACCAAATTAAGCAGAATTCGGAAAACAGGGAAATAACAGACAATTAAACATAATTCCCTGGTTTATTTAAGTGCAATAAACTAAATATGGTTCAAGAAATAACGACTCATCACTCGCCTCCTCATCTTGGTCTTTAAGAACTAGAATTCCATCATCAACATTGATGACCACTTTGGCTGTCTTCATGAATGGCTTTCCAAGAATGATAGGGATCTTCAAATCTTCCCCCATCTCCATAACCACAAAATCCACTAGAAATTTTAGATTGTCAATTCGAACCACCACATCTTCCACCACACCATAGGGATTCTTAGTGGACCTATCGACCATTTGCAAAGTCATCTTTGTAGGTTTGACTTCAAGACCACCAATCTTCTTCAGCACTGATAGAGGCATCAAATTAATGCGAAACCCTAAATAAATTAAGGCTTTCCCTATATCAACATTCCCAATAGTGCAAGGAATAGTGAAACTTCCCGGATCTTTGACTTTGGTAGGAAGCGTCTTCTGCAAAACAACATTGCAATTACCCTGTACTTCAATGATTTCCTCATCTAAATATCTCTTCTTTTTGAGGAATTTCTTTAGAAATTTAGCATACACAAAAATCTGTTGCAATGCCTCATGGAATTTTTATCTTCAATTTCTTGAAGATTTCTTTGAAACACCTTAATTGTTTCTCCTTTTCTTTTCTAGAACACACCTTAGGGTAAGGAACAATTTTTTCAACTTTTCTCGCTATTTTTCTCTCGCCCTCTTCTTTTTCTTTTCTTTCCCTCTCTTCATTCCTTTTTTTCCTCTTTCTCTCAGCCTTACTTTTTCTCTCTTCTTTCTCCTCTTTCAACTCAACTTTTTTTTTATCCTCAATTTTTCTCTCATCTACCCTCGCATCACTTATGCTCATAATAGAATTACAATCCTCTTTAGGGTTAACTTCAGTATTAGCCCCAAACTATTTTTCACATTTGTCCTCCAACTTCTTAGCCAGTTGGCCAACCTGTATCTCCAAATTCCTTATGGCAACTTTAGTGCTTTTATGGTTGGAGATAGTCACCTGCATAAATTATTCAAGAGTCTCCTCAAGCTTTGTAGTTCTATCGGATAAAGAGGATAGTTTTTGCCATTGTGATTCTTGTTGTGGTGGTCTATTGAATTGTCCTGCTTGCCTAGTTTGACCATCTTGCCTTTGTCCCATGCTTGGATGATGTTTCCATCCTTGATTGTAATTCCCTGGACGAAATTGATTCCCCATATAGTTGGCTTCTTCTTGGACTTCAACTAGCATAACACATTGACCATTGATATGATCACCACCACATAATTCACAAAGTTTTTGTTGAACTTGTGAAACATTTTGTATTTCCTGTGGCAATCGAGAGAGTTTCTTCATAAAATTTTCCAATTGTTGAGTCTTAATCGTATTTTGTGCCAGTAGAGCATCTTGAGGTTGTAATTGTAGAACTCCCTTCTGTTGAGGTGGAGCTCCTCTTTCACTATGCATCTCATTATCATTAGTAGCCATGTTTTCAATCAACTCATATGCTTCCTCTAGAGTTTTGCATCTGATATTAGCTCCAACTAAGGCATCCAACATCAATTTATTCTGTGAGCCAAGTCCTACAAGGAAAAGAATGACTATTGTAGCTTCATCAAAGCCATGTGTGAGCGTCTTTCTCAACAAGACTTTATATCTATCCCACGCTTGACCTAATGTTTCATCCATGCCCTGCCTGAAAGAAGAAATTTCTTGCTTACCTTTGTTTACCTTGGTTGTGGAAAGTATTTGTTTAAAAACTTTGCAACCACAGTCTCCCAATCAGTAAAGCTATTTTCTGAAAAAGAGTTCAACCATAATTTAGCATCGCCTCCCAATGACAAAGGAAATAAGCCAAGCCTTATTGCTTCATCTGGCACGCCATTTATCTTCACAGTATTACAAATCTCATTGAACGTAGTCAGATGTTGATATGGACTTTCATGTGACAGTCCATTGAATATATTGCTTTTTACCAATTGAATCAACATCGGCTTCATCTCCATATTCATCACTTTATACTGTTAAAGTGATGAGGGCCAACAACTATTGAATAGTCTACCAGGGTACGTCTACCATGATTCTCTTCAGCCATATCTTTTGTATCTGATAACGGTCTCAAAACCGTTTTTTTCATGCATAAATTTGATATTAAATCACACCCTTTGTAGCTTAAAATGAGCTTAGAATCAAGTAAAACTCTTAAGTTGTATCACAAGAGAGTCAAAAGTTGTTTCTAGAGATATTATGCTTGTTTTGCAGGGTTTTTGAAGAAAATTGAAGATGGCAATGAAGTAGGAAGGTCATAGACTCAAGAATGAAGGAGAAAAAGGAAGAAAAGAAGAGTCTGTGAACCGCTCAGCGGTAAATTCCACCGCTGAGCGTCCTAGTTCGAGGAAAAGTATTGTCTGGCGCCCAGGCAATGACGCTGAGCGTCCAGAGCGACAAGAGGCAAACCGCTCAGCGGTCATTTTAGGCGCCTGGGCGGTGGCGTGTGTTGAGGCAAACCGCTGAGCGACCAATTTGGGCGCCTAGGCGGTTGTCTATTTTCATATTTTGGATTTTGAGATCTTTCTGTTATCTTTTTGGCTTATATATAGCCCTAGTGCGAATCCAAATGTAATTCTTTTGGCAGAGAACAACGTCCACAATAGCTTTACACCTGTGGAGGAGATTTCTTGGATGCTTAGGCTCCACTTTATCAAATCTAAGGTTTGCTTTTCCATTCTTCCATTACATTTCATCTAGTTTCACCATGACTATGGTGAACTAAACCCTTTGTTGTTGGGAAACAATGTAATCTTTTGAAACTCTCATATATCCAAATTCTTGTTTACTTTATATGCTTGCATATGCTTGATTTATCAATTGTTGGGTTCTTTACCTGTATTTAATGCTTTTACCGTTTAACTCATTCGATAGATGTTGTTTGTCTTTATTAATACGGGGACGTACAGTAATTTCATGAACTGTGGAGAATTCCTTAATTATGTTAATACCGCCTAGGGATAGGGGTAGGACGATCAATTGTATTTTGCTTCCGCTTATCATGCATTATTAATTATTAGGGGAGGCTAGGGATAGCAAGCCGATAATTAGTAATAGGCTTGTTTCACCAAGGGATTGGGTTAAGGGTAGACCAAGAAAGTTTGCATGGCAATATGATAAATAAGCAAAGTAAATAAGAAGAGTAGATATATGAGGGTGGATAAGATGAAATTGTAAACCCCAACAACCTCATTCATTCATAGTTTCTCTTAGTCAATTGAATTCCTACATTTGCATGTTTATTTCTGTTTTGCATTCAAACCATTTAAACTAATTTTCTTTTACTCAAGTCTTAAACAATTTGTTTACACGAAAGATGAGGCCTTAAGAGTCCTCTGGGAAGAACGATATTGGGATTACTGATTTTTATTACTTGATACGATCTGGTACACTTGCCAGGGTCCTAGCAAGTTTTTGGCGCCGTTGCCGAGGACTCTTGGTTTAACTTTTTCGAGTAGTGTAAATTGATTAATTTTGACTTGATTGTTGATATTTGTATATATTTTTTTTATATATAAAAGTGTTACTAGGGTTTGTGTTTCTTGTACATGCAATAGGAGACTAGACATACTAGAAGCAAGAAAAATACCCAACCTCTTCTTGAAGGCTTAAGTGAGACAAGGGGAAGAAGGAGAGTCAAACGCCCATCTAGGGATTTATTTCCTTCTCCTAGCAGATTATTGTCACCTTCACCAGATAGAAGAACAGAGGAGATGGCAAGACAACTTCCTCCAAGACGCACATTGGCAGATCAATCTAATGTTGTTGGTCCTTTTCACTTTAACAGCATAGCCATGCCTACGGATCAAACAACCAACATGGTGATGAATCTAGCACTAATACACCTAGTACAAGGCAACCAGTTTCACGACTTGTCAAATGAGAATCCATATGATCATTTGACCACGTTTAGTGAAATCTGCAACACTGTGAAGATGGCAGGGGTATCAGATGAACGAGTAAAGCTTAGCTTGTTCCCATTCTCATTGGTGGGCAATGCTAAGGTGTGGCTTAATTCCTTTCCTGAAGGAACATTTGCCACATGGGAGACTGTGGCTACAAAGTTTATCACTAAATATTTTCCACAGTCGAAAGTTACTCAAGGAAAGTTGGAAATTTCATCATTCAAGCAGGGTATGGAAGAGACTTTAGGTCAAGCATGAGAGAGATTCAAGGGCTTGCTGAGAAAGACGCCAACCCATGGTTTTGACAAGACCACCTTGGTTCTTGCATACCTTGGAGGTTTGAACACTCAGTCGAAGATGATGTCGGATGCCTCAGTTGGAGGCAATGTTAAACAAAAGACTGAAGATGAAGCCTATGACTTGATCGAAAATATGGCTGCTAATGAGCAAGAAAATTATAGTGAAAGAGGCGTACCTACACAAAAGATAGGAGTTTTGCATTTGCTTGCAGATGACGCTATGCTGGCTCAGAACCATCTTTTGACTCAAAAACTAGATAATTTGACAGATTCTCTCACAACTTCCTAAGGAGATTCGTAATGTCTCCCAAACACAGCAGCTGTGTGATTTCTGCGGTGGTGACCATATAAATGGTCAATGTGCTTTGCCTGAAGAGATGCAGCAAGAAGCTAATTTTATGGGAAATCAGTTTCAGAATACCTATCAAGGTAATGCCAAACAAGGTTGGAAGAATCATCCAAGTATTAGTCAGGCACCGAATTTCCCATCAGGGCAAATATGGAATTTCCCATCAGGGCAAACAGGAGGTTTCAGGCAGCAACAACCTTCACCTCTGTGGCAGCAGGTCACCCATTTGACAGAGGTCATCAGAGACCTAAATGATAAATTTGATAAATTCTTGAAGGTTTATGAGTCCAATCAAGCAGGTAATCAAGCCAGCATCAGATCTTTAGAGATGCAAGTCGGCCAGTTGTCAAAAGGGTAGACACCACTGAGAAGCACCAATTTAGGGCTAACACTGATGTTAACCCTAAAGAGGAATGTAAAGTTGTTGTTACGAAAAGTTGAAAAGGAAGTTGTGGAGATTGGTAGCAGTGATGAGGAAGAAGAGAAAAGAGAAGTCATTAAATTAAGCAACAGTGAAGGTGAGGAAGAAGAGGAAGAAAAATTAAGTCACAATAGGCCATTTATAGAAAACCAAGTGATTGTGGTGCCTTCTGTAATCCAACAAATTCCTGCAAGGATGAAATATTATCTTGGAGATATGATATATTTGGATACAGATGAAGATGAGCAAGAATTTGAAGTTCAACCTCCAAAAAGGAATTATCCGCCTAAGGTAAAAGATCCAGCTTGTTTGACACTTTCATGTATTATAAATGATTTTGATGTAGGAGGAGCCATGATAGACTCTGGATCCAGCATTAATATGATGCCCGGACGTTTTTTGAGAAAGATTTGAGGGTTGACATTAAAACCGTCTAATCTTATTGTGACGGTGGCGGATGGTTCCAGTAAAAAGCCACTAGGTATGGTGGAAGATGTGGTTGTGCGCGTGGAGCAGCTGAAGTGTTTGGCTGACTTTTTTGTTATGGGCATGGAAGATGATGAGAAGATTCCAATTATTCTTGGAAGACCTTTCATGGCTACGTCTAAAATGTTCATTAGTGCCCATGATGGAAGAATTATGATGCGAGATAAAAAGAATGTGCTCTTATATACTGGTTCTAAAGGGAACAATATTAGAATAAAGAAAAGATCCAGATTCAGAAAGTCAAGAAGAAAAGTTGCATAAGAAGAAAGCATGACAGGTACCAATTCTAACAGTTGTAATGTTTTACAGGTACCTAAAAATGAGGAGGTTGATAAAGGAGGAACAATTCACTTAGAAGATATACCACTTCCACGAGGCTCACAGGTAAAATTCAAGAAAAGGAAGTGGATTGTTGATAATATCAAAGAAGATGGCAAGGTAGAGATCAGAAAACCATATACTAAAGCTATCAGAAGAGTGGATAGAAGGCAACTAATGAGTTGGGAGGATGAAGATCCCAACCGGGATGGAAAGATTTGAAGACATTTAATTTTATCCCATTTGTTGTGGAACAATTTTTAGAATAGGTTTATTTTGGTTATGTAAGTTAATGGATTTTTAAACTCTTTTTGGGTAGCATCTACTGAGGGATGCTAAATTTTTATGTGATGGGTGTTGGTAAGATTCGCACTTACTAATGAGTGCTAAACAAGTTCGGGTCAGGCTCGTGACGTTAAACAAGCGCTATTGGGAGGCAACCTAGGTTTCTTTTTCTTTTGTACTTTGAATTTGTAGAATAGGTTGAACTTTTATTTTGTATCTATGCTTGGCCTGTACAATGGTTCTGATGGTAGTATTAAAATGCATGACAAATATTTGATAATGATTGAATGTGGTTGACTGAGAATGTATGTGTGATGATATCCAGTTGAATGGTTCACTAACTATATGAACAGATGTATTGTGGTTTATGATTGTGATTGTGATGCTAAGCAAGATAAATGAATGATGTGTGAGAAAGCATGTTGTGTGAGGTCTTGAGCTCCAGAGTCTTCACTGATATATGTATTGTTCACAGGGAAGCATGAATGATATTGCCTGAGTCTTGATAATTGATTGAATTGGTTGTTGATGTCATATGATCAAGGCCATGTTTGGAAACCCGTACTTAGCCATATTTTCGCCCAAAGTACTTAAAATATTATACCCTTTTTTGACCTTGACCTTAAACAGGATGAAAACCCTTGATTTGAAATTATTTATCTTGAGTAGGGTTGAGAATAATCTTATGTGATGAAAAGGTTCAAGTTTGGGGTTGTATGGGGAAAATTGAAAGGCAAAAGAAAAACATTGAGTTCAAGTATTGAAAAGAAAAATGAATGAGTAAAGAAGAAAAATAAAAAGTAGAAGCATGAAAAAGGAACTCAATGCAAAATTGATAAAAAGGGAAGAAGTTGGGAATAAAGGAGATGGGTGATAGAGAGAGTTTAAACTTGAACCTTTTCAATGATGAAATAACTCTCTTAATTCAAGGATTTTGCGATCCAGAAAAACCAAATTTTCTTGATAGCCCAACCTCATTACAAGCCTTGGAAAAGCCCTTGTGATGGTATTTGCATGTAAGGATCTTGATTGTTTTAGATAAATGGCAATATTGTTCTATGTGACATGTGAATAGTAAAGAGTGAAGTGGGTCCTTAAACACTTGAGTGATTGAGTGAAACACTTGCTTGGTAAGAATTGTTGAAATCCATGTTTACATCTATGCTTAGTGGATTGATCATTCATGAATAAAACATCTATTGGGAAATATTGAAGTAGGTGAACTAGATTGGATTGAAAGCATGCTTGTATTTTGGTAGGATTCCATTGAAAATCTGAAGTGGAAAATAACTTGTCATGAAGAAAAGGATTTTGAAAAGTGTAGAATTATTTGATGAAAAATTGGAAGGCCAAGTTTTGTTTTGTTTTGGTTGAGGACAAGCAAAGTTTTAAGTTTGGGGTTGTGATAACGGTCTCAAAACCGTTATTTTCATGCATAAAGTTGATATTAAATCACACCCTTTGTAGCTTAAAATGAGCTTAGAATCAAGTAAAACTCTTAAGTTGTGTCACATGAGAGTCAAAAGTTGTTTCTAGAGATATTATGCTTGTTTTGCAGGGTTTTTGATGAAAATTGAAGATGGCAATGAAGTAGGAAGGCCATAGACTCAAGAATGAAGGAGAAAAAGGAAGAAAAGAAGAGTCTGTGAACTGCTCAACAGTAAATTCCACCGCTGAGCGTCCTAGTCCGAGGAAAAGTACTGTCTGGCGCCCAGGCGGTGATGCTGTTTGCATGACAATATGATAAATAAGCAAAGTAAATAAGAAGAGTAGATATATGAGGGTGGATAAGATGAAATTGTAAACCCCAACAACCTCATTCATTCATAGTTTATCTTAGTCAATTGAATTCCTGCATTTGCATGTTTATTTCTGTTTTGCATTCAAACCATTTAAACTAATTTTCTTTTACTCAAGTCTTAAAGAATTTGTTTACACGAAAGATGAGGCCTTAAGAGTCCTCTGGGAAGAACGATATTGGGATTACTGATTTTTATTACTTGATACGATCTGGTACACTTGCCAGGGTCTTAACAGTATCCTGGTCAGATCTTTGAGGTGAAGGTTGTAACAACGTCTCAGGAGGAGGGAAAAGTTCTCTGGACGTTCTGATTCTCCATCTTCGTCTACTTTCGTCTAATCCTTCAAGAAGAGGCTCAAAAATTTTCTTGCTTCTAGTTTGAATCGTATCTTGCATACACAAGAAAACAAAACCCTAGAAAGCAAGCAATTAGCTCAAAAAATAAAATAAAAAAACAAAAAGACAATAAAAATCAACTTTAATCGGTTAAGATTACACAAATAGAATAGTTAAAACACGAGTCTCCGACAATGGCGCTAAAAACTTGTTAAGATCTCAGCAGGTGTACCGAATCGTATCAAGTAAATATAATGGTAAGACCAATATCGTTTCCCAAGAGACTCACGACACTAAACAATTGTGATATTTCTTAACTAATCAAGACGTTGATGAACAAATTTTGGGTTTTTAGATGCAAAAACAATAAAAGTAAATATGCATTGTGAAACTGCTTTTTAGCCGCCTAAAGCAGAACAAAATTGGTCCCCACTAATGTAATAAAGGGTTGACCAAGATATCAATCCGTAGACTCGACAAAATTAAGTTTTAAAATGTAGAGTTAAAATCTTGTATTATTTACTAACTATTACTATGAAACAAGGTGGTGACACTAAAAGAATGAAATTAAAAAGAAAAGAATTAAAAATAAAATCTGCAAACTATTTAAAAAGAAAAGAAAATAAAATGAAAGGAAAAGAAAATAAAAGAAAAATAGAAATTTAAACTACCTATGACAGAAATGGGACCTCATTTACAATCACTACTATGATCAATCACAACTGGAAATATCAAAACATAAAAGTAGAAATCATTACTCAATTCTAAAACCTAATTCATCACGAAAGAACAAAAAGAAACATACATCTTCCTAAATTAATTACAATTCAAAAAAAACAGTAACCAAACCTAAACATCATAAGCTCAACACTAAACAGAATCATCAAGAAAATATCAAAAGTAAAACTTAGAATCTAAAACAGACATAAAGAAAACTAAATTCCAGAATGATAACAACAAAATTTCAACCAAAACTCAAATCAAATCTTGAAATTAAAGTTCAGAATCTAAAATTTCAATCTATATTCAACTATCAAATGCAATTAAATGAAACATCAATGGAATTAACCCTAGATTCAACTAAACATCACTAGAAAGCGAATAAAAGCAGATAACATAAATCGCAATAAAAGAAACAAGCAAAAATGGAAATTTTATTAAAAGAGGAATGAAAATAGAATAAGAAAACACCGTGGAAGCAAAGCCGAGAAGATGACAAACACCGTGATTGCTCGATCAACAGTCCAAGAGTATCGGAATCTACACTACAAGAATGAAAAGCTTGAAAACCTAGAACTAAGAACATGAAATCAGAAGAAAGCGAGAAACCCTATTCGCGCAGCGTTTGTCACCCACTACTCTCGTGGAGTCTGTCACCCTTCACACGCTCTCGAACTCTCGCAATCTCAGTCTCGTTCGCGGAGTCTATCACCCTCTCGCGATTCCCACCGTCTAAAACTATTACAATCCCTTTTTATAGGAAAACTAAAGTAGAGGGGAAAGGGGAAAAACCAACTTTGCGATTCCTCTTCTTTTCGAACTCCTTCTTTCTTTCTCTGCCCTCCGATCTTCATCTCTGTGATCAACGCCCTAACACGTGCAGTGCCTCTGACTCACTTAATCTCTTTAGGTAAGCAGCCTCTCGAGCTCTGTCCTCTCTCTGGCTTCAGGAAACCTAACTCAAGGGTGATCCAGTTTTTTTGGGAGCTTCTGCTTTGTTCGAGCAGCTCATATGCTAGCAGATGCAACGCATAATGATGCGTTTCAATTAATCCCAAGGACCAAAAACGTTGTCGTTCCATATGAAGAAATCAGCCCTCCTTTTGTTGACCAGGGCATATCTGCAATTAGAAAATAAATGGAAAAAAGGGTTGAACAGTAATTAAAGAAAGAAAGGAAAAAAGTAAAACAACAAAAGAATGGAAATAAAACCTATGTAAGTAAAAAAAATATTTTTATTTTCTTTTCTAAAAAGGAAAAAGAATTTAATCCTTTAAAAATTAATTTTATTTGCCTAAAAAGAGAAAATTAACCAAATTTTTCTTAAAAGCCTATAGTTACCTTTTTTTTCACTAAACTATTACATTTTTAAAGAATTAAAAACTAAATAAACCTAATAAAAGAGTTTTAACACAAAAAAATAAGCAAATTTAGAGTGTTATCACACCCCCACACTTTGACAACTGCCCTCTTGGTCAAGGACAAACTAAAAAGAAAAAGCAAAATCAAAGACTCAATCTACAAAGGACAAGACTTCAAAAGAACACAAGGTACACAAGAATTTATCACAATTAACTCAACACTGCTAATTTATACAACAACTAGCTAGTTTCTCTAATCAGTGCACAATTAGAATCATTCACTGCAAACCTAAGTTTCAGCAACTCTAGCAAGCAATGAACAATCAGATTCAATCAAAACAAGCAAAAGAAAACATTTCAGAGAAGTAGCAGCCCAAATTTCAACCTCACAGGACAAAGTGTTTACACTCAAAGCACTCAAGTGTTTAAGGTCAGCCTATTTCACTCCACATGTCATGATGAACCACAATTCTTAACTTTGGAAAAACTCTAGTTGACACTTCTTGAATCAAGATATCCTCTAGATCACTAGGACTTGCATGGCTTGTAATGTAATGGAGAATTGTGAAATAGAAGCTAGAATGGATTAGAGAACATGCGAGAAAGAAGGGAGAATCTGAAACTCAGTGCAAATATATCATTTTTTGCTTGGCCAGAATCTATATTTTTTTCTTATGATTTTCCCTTTTTCTGATACTTTCTTTTTCTAGGTCTTTTTCTCAATCAATTTTCTCTTTTTCTATTTTCCAGACCTTTTTCTTCTCTTTTCAAGTCAGATTGTTTTTAGAGCTCTTTTACTTATCAACATCACCTCTGCCTCACTCTTTTATGCTTTTAGAGTTCTAAATCATCCCTACTTCTCACAATTCTCTCAAGGTTGTTTATTGATGAGAAAAATGGTTTATAATGAATGGAAAGCAAAGAAAAAGTTAAGGCTCAAATCAGGGTGCAATGGAAAGAAATGTATGTGAATAGGAAGAAGAAAGAAGGCCTAGATCATCTCTAAAGTTTTACCAAGATCAAGCACACTCAAAAGAGAATTAATGCAAAGTCAGAACTATAGCTATACATGCATGCAATCACACTAGAAAGAAAAAAATTGGCCAAACACTTTTCAGGGTTAAAAATTTGTCAAAAATTGAATTGCTAATCTCTATCATGCAAAAACTGCTTACTTGAATTTAATTAACTGCAAAAACTACTGCTAGAGGTACATCTACTTAAATCTAGAGCTAAAGACACTATTGGCAGCCTATCTTAGAGAAACAAAGCTAAGAAGTTAAGTAAATTAGCAAGAAGTTAAGTAAATTATGAAACAGAACCTAGAAATATCTAAAAGCTATGACCTAAAGCTATTTACAACCTAGACAAACTAAGGGAAAATAGACTGTGACCTAAAAGAACTATCCCAACTAAAACAGATTCAACTAAGACTTACAACAGCTTCTAACAAAAAAATTTATGCAAAAGGAAACAATAAAAGAGAAAAGAAATTATCTGAACGAAGAATCAACCAGGAACCTAAAGAAATCATAACAGAAACAATGAATAGGAAAAGAAACTAAAAACAATTTCTAAAAGAACCTAAAAGTTGAGAAACAAAAAAAAAAACGAATCTAAAACAAGCTTAAAGAAAAACAGAAATTATGAACAAAGAATGATCAAAAGAATTAAAGCTAAACATTTGAACAGGAAAACAAGAATAGAAAGAGGAAAATAAACCTAAAACGAACTCTATCTACAGAAACAATGGAAAGAAAACAACCTAAACAATCCTATACACCTCCTAAAACAGATCCCAAAAATATGTATTTACAGCCTAAAACAAGAATAGCAATCTAAACTAAGTATTTATAACCCAAAACAGATCCAAACTAAAGAGAAAAACAGTTAAGAAAAAAAAAATTTACCCCTATTTTACTACTAAAACTAAGGCTAAACAGAACAAAAAATTTAAACCACTACCTTCCCACCCCCACACTTAAGAGGCACATTGCCCTCAATGTGTGAGTGGGTAAGGTTTCTAAACAGCACAAACATATTTACAAATCAATCAGGACACAATCATGCAAAATTGAATTGAAAAGTATTAAAATTGAACAAGACAATGTATATAACAAGAGCAAGAAAGCTGAACTTAAAAGAACACAACATGTACAAAAACAGAGCTAGAAAAAGAAAACTAAAACTATAAAGCTACAATGAAAAGAAATTTTTTTTCAAATAGGCCACAAGTCAAAATTGATTTTTTTAATTTTTATATAGAACAACATATTTTCTATCCTACCATTTATTATGCTGTCTATGACTACTCTATTTATTAGCAAATATCTAAAATTATTAAAAAGAACATATAAGAATGAGCTTATTGTTTTTGGTGTTTCTCTATTGTGCTCAGTTCCCTCTTGTAAGGTTTCCATGGCTACATTGAATTTGTTCTGCTCAAGCATTTGTTGCAGCAATTGCATCATCTCTCTCTTCACTGGAAGCTTTTGGGTGTGTGTTACTAGTTTAGAGGCCTCTCTAAGCCTTCCTGCATTCATTTCTTCCTTTAATTCTACACAACAATCAAGTTCACAGTTAATTGCATTTGTTAAGACTCCGAGTTCTGGCGGTATAACAGAATTTATCTCAGTACAAATGGAGCAAGAACCAGATTCACAATCACATTTGAAATTTTCAGAAAACTGTGTTAGATCAAAGTTTAGTCCTAACTCTATAGAGTTCTCAGATTGCACAGTTTCTATATCAAGCTCAATACTGACATATGCATCATCAGTAGAATCAAAATTCAATTCAAGGATACTATCATTCAAAATTTCATCAAGGCAATCATCCACATTTGAGTTAAAAATAGCAGCATTTATATCACTAGGTTCAATGACTCAAACTGAACCAAGGATTTTAGCATGATCATTCAAAATTGTATCAGTTTCAGTCATAGAATCTATACAATTCATGTCAACAGATCAAAGGCATTCAAATGCACAGGTAAATCAGGTAAAACAACTGGAATTTCAAGTTTAGAATAGACCTGTGTTGGCTCATTGAAAGTTATCTTACCAATTTCCAAGTCAGCAGCTGCATTATCAAAGCTATTACAGAAATCCAGATCAGTGCAAAAGTGGTGACTATGAAATATGTTAATGTGCTCTATGGAAAATAGTGAAGCTAAGATATGATTATGCACAGGTGTATCAGTAAAAGAATCTAACACAAGCTCAATGGGTTCATGTTTAAAAATTGAAAAGCATTAATATCATTTTGACCCTCAGATAACTCTATGGGAATGCTAAATTCAGAATAAACCTGCATTCTCTGATCACCAATGGCCTCATCAGAGTCATTTCCTCTCAGCTTGCACATCACTTCATTAACCAGAACTGCACTCTTGCTTTCAGGGTCTACATCCTCTTTTAGTTCTGTTGCACAATCATCAAACACAATGTCAGCTTCAGAATAGTTGGAGTCTAAATCAACATTCTGCATATCAAAATGTTGTGGTGCTCCTGAAAGTTGCTTCAAATTATCAATTGCTACTCGTGCTTCATTTGATTCCTTTGCCAAGTGTGCTGCCACCCTCCACATGTGTGCCATACAGTCTGAAGAATATGTATCTTGCTGCTCTGATTCACCAAATTGAGGTTGCCAAGGCTGATATGCATCTTGATAAAACTGTGATGTTGAGCTTGCAGTGGCTGAAGTGATTTGACTCTCAAAACCTTGAAACTCAATGGCAGCAGGTGTGCCATCTTTCTCTTCAGATCTCTCTGTCATCTTGTGGACAGTAGCTACCAACTAAGCCACTTGATTGGTCATTCCTTGAAGTTCAGATGCTGGATTTCCCTGCTGCAATTGGTCACAGAGTTGGTCCTGCCATGGCTGTAGTGACTGATAATTCTCCTGCTCAGGTTCAGCGTACTGGTGCCAATATGAATGTGGCAGATGCTGCTGCATAATCCATGGTTGTTGCTCACCATACGGTTGAAAACAAGGTGGTGGTTGCTGCAAAGGATACTCAATGAAAGGCTCACGGAACAGGTTAAATTGTGGTGGTTGAGCATTATAAGGAAATGAACAATTATCAAATGCTGAAGAAAAACTCATGCTTACCAAAGGCACACTGGAAAAACACAATTTGACAACTGAAACCTCTATCACAGAACTCAACAAAAGAAATCTATGAAAGAAAAGAAAAAAACCTAGACAAGACTAACCTACACTCTAAAACTCAATTCCCCGAGTTCCCGGCAACGGCGCCATTTGTTAAACTTCTTTTTAGCCGCCTAAAGCAGAACAAAATTGGTCCCCACTAATGTAATAAAGGGTTGACCAAGATATCAATCCGTAGACTCGACAAAATTAAGTTTTAAAATGTAGAGTTAAAATCTTGTATTATTTACTAACTATTACTATGAAACAAGGTGGGGACACTAAAAGAATGAAATTAAAAAGAAAAGAATTAAAACTAAAATCTGCAAACTATTTAAAAAGAAAAGAAAATAAAATGAAAGGAAAAGAAAATAAAAGAAAAATAGAAATTTAAACTACCTATGACAGAAATGGGACCTCATTTACAATCACTACTATGATCAATCACAACTGAAAATATCAAAACATAAAAGTAGAAATCATTACTCAATTCTAAAACCTAATTCATCACGAAAGAACAAAAAGAAACATACATCTTCCTAAACTAATTACAATTCAAAAAAAACAGTAACCAAACCTACACATCATAAGCTCAACACTAAACAGAATCATCAAGAAAATATCAAAAGTAAAACTTAGAATCTAAAACAGACATAAAGAAAACTAAATTCCAGAATGATAACAGCAAAATTTCAACCAAAACTCAAATCAAATCTTGAAATCAAAGTTCAGAATCTAAAATTTTAATCTATATTCAACTATCAAATGCAATTAAATGAAACATCAATGGAATTACCCTAGATTCAACTAAACATCACTAGAAAGCGAATAAAGGCAGAGAACATAAATCGCAATAAAAGAAACAAGCAGAAATGGAAATTTTATTAAAAGAGGAATGAAAATTGCAATAGAAAACACCGTGGAAGTAAAGCCGAGAAGATGACGGGCACCGTGATTGCTCGATCAACAGTCCAAGAGTAACGGAATCTACACTACGAGAATGAAAAGCTTGAAAACCTAGAACTAAGAACATGAAATCAGAAGAAAGCGAGAAACCCTATTCGGGCAGCGTTTATCACCCACTACTCTCGTGGAGTCTGTCACCCTTCACACGCTCTCGAACTCTCGCAATCTCAGTCTCGTTCGCGGAGTCTGTCACCCTCTCGCGATTCCCACTGTCTAAAACTATTACAATCCCTTTTTATAGGAAAACTAAAGTAGAGGGGAAAAACCAACTTTGCGATTCCTCTTCTTTTCGAACTCCTTCTTTCTTTCTCTTCCCTCCGATCTTCATCTTTGTGATCAACGCCCTAACATGTGCAGTGCCTCTGACTCACTTAATCTCTTTAGGTAAGCAGCCTCTCGAGCTCTGTCCTCTCTCTGGCTTCAGGAAACCTAACTCAAGGGTGATCCAGATTTTTTGGGAGCTTCTGCTTTGTTCGAGTAGCTCATATGCCAGCAGATGCAACGCATAATGATACGTTTCAATTAATCCCAAGGACCAAAAATGTTGTCGTTCCATATGAAGAAATCAGCCCTCCTTCTGTTGACCAGGGCATATCTGCAATTAGAAAATAAATGGAAAAAAGGGTTGAACAGTAATTAAAGAAAGAAAGGAAAAAAGTAAAACAACAAAAGAATGGAAATAAAACCTATGTAAGTAAAAAAAATATTTTTATTTTCTTTTCTAAAAAGGAAAAAGAATCTAATCCTTTAAAAACTAATTTTATTTGCCTAAAAAGAGAAAATTAACCAAATTTTTCTTAAAAGCCTATAGTTACCTTTTTTCACTAAACTATTACATTTTTAAAGAATTAAAAACTAAAGAAACCTAATAAAAGAGTTTTAACACAAAAAAATAAGTAAATTTAGACTGTTATAATGCCGCAATTGGATCAATTGAACAGAAGCACAAAGGTGAATGAATGATATTGAAAATATGAGACGAATATGTTGTTGGGGTTTAGATTTCACCTAGTTCACTCTCATGTATAAAACTGTCATTAATGTTAATATCACTTTCTAATTTACTTAAAACTAGATGTACAATGGAAAAAAGAATGAAAGATAAACCCTAAAAATCGACGAGGAGTGCTCCCGCATCCAAATCTGCCTTCAAAGGGTCGAAAAGTGTGAATTTGTGCTGCTTCTGTCAAATGATACAAATCCTAGGACATCCAAGTGTGAATTAAGTCCTTTCTGCATTCCAATTCCTTGGTACTTCAACTCCTGTTCCAAATTATCCAAATTCCCTACAAAATCAAGGGAAATTAATGATATAATCATAAAGTATAACCCCAACTCTCTTTATTCACAAACTATCCTAAAAGCAAAGGATTAAGCAAGTTCTTAAGTCAAAAATGGTTCATTTAGTATCAAAATTAAGTCACAAATAACGGTGAAATCAATCGTTATCACAGGCCAATCAACTTGAACATTTTCTTTAATTGCTTTCAGAAGGTATAAGTCCTCAGTTGTTGCTTGTGCATGATTTCTTCCTCTTGGCATCAGTTCCAAGAGTTGACAAAAGCGGATAGACGATCATCCTTTTTCATTCCACCTGTTTTATAGTGGGAGTAATCCCTCACTTCATCTGGATTTCTCAAACAATCTTGATATACAGAGAACTTATGAAATCCTTCCATATCTAAATGACATTGCTCACACCCAACCGAAATCCAGCAATCTCTGTCCAAACTTCATTTGTCAGCTTAACATCAACACCTTTTACCCTGGAACAAAGTGTTCCATCACTAATCTTCAGGTTTGAATGGAAAACCCTCACTAATTCTGGATACCATGGGTCAACAAGTTCTATAAAAGTTTTCAGACCTTGTCTGCTGAGCCATCCAAGAAAGATAAATCCTTCTTTCCTGAAAAAACTTAACTTCAGATATTTGTGTGAGATGAGTTTCCTTATTTTCCAACTATCCAAGAAGTTGGACTGCGCACTACCATCGCTAATCTGCCCATCAATGTTTGACTTTCGCTGCATGTTTTTGTTTCCTAGTGTTGTAATCCTCTTTCTTTGAGACGACGAAGATGCCATAGATATAGTATGTAGCAAACAAATTCTAGAAAACCCAAGAAAGAAAGATCACAGAGTTTGCAGAGAAAGTGTGAGTGACAAGTTTCTTGGTTTCGATAGGTCAATTTTTGATTTGGAGGGAACCTCAAAAATTTAAGCTTTCACGCCATAGCGATATAATCGATTTCAATATATTTGAATTTTCAAAAACAAGAAAACCAGACCAAAGTATTTAATCGATTTTATTAATTTCATAATCAATTTCATTTTAACACAGTTTCACTAAAAAACAAAGAAACACACAAAAACTCTATTCGATTTCATTTATAACATAACCGATTAAAACTCGTGAAAACAGTTTTTCAAACATGATCATTATCTAGTCAAGCAATCAGCAATCATGCATACAACATCCACTCACATACATAAACCTACAATGTGTGAGTGCATGAATTTAACAGTTTTCGTTACCACATTGAGTCACTCAAGAATCTGTGATATATTCCACTAAAATCCATCCTTGAGCACTTCTCTGCCTCTGTAGCAGCTCACTTTTCTGCAAAACACTCAAAAGGTTTCGATGCCAGTACCCAAATAAATTTGGGGCCTTTATGGTTAGTCACAGAAGGTTTTTCCTTTGGAATCCATTTGTATTTTCCTCTTGGAACACCAACCTTTCTGTAGTAACAGTTCCCAACTGTATGCCCAATGGTATTACAATAAAAGCATGAATTTGTAACAGGTTTGCTTAGATCAATAAATTTCTTAGAATTAATTCTATTGATCTTAGTCTTGTAACCTATTCCTTGTCTGTTTATTGCTCTACCTTGTGACCTTACAACAACTTCTAAATTATCTCTTCCTAGAGTAAATTTATATAGCATGCTAGTCAAGTAATCATTTTTTTCTAAATGAGCAATGCAATTTTCACAATCTTTCTCTAAAATCTGAACTTCAGTTTTTACAGTATTGTTAGCGGATTGCAAAGTAGTTTCCAATTCATTTTTGAGCTTCTCATTTTCCTCACCAAGGTTGTTAATACGATACTCATAATCTTTTCTTTCAGATTGTAATCGATTTACCTTGTATTGCAACTTCATTGCTTCGGCATGTAATTCTTAAAAAACATCCAACAACAAGTCATACTTCACTTCGATAGGCTCACTTTCAAAGTCGATGTCACTATCTTCTGAATGCACAGATTCTGCCATGAAGCACACGTTTGACTCCTCCTCAACATTATGATCATCATCACTTGATGTGTCATCATCGTTGTTCTTCAAGGCAATGTAAGCCTTCCTTTGCTTACTTCTTCTCTTGTCCTATGGATACTTGTAGTCAGCCTTTTGTCTATTTTTCAACTCTGGACAATCCGGCTTGATGTGACCATCTTTACAACATTTATAACACGTCACAGTGCTGGTCTTGGAGTTCTTTCTTCCTCCTTTTGAGTAACCTGCATGGTCAATTGCAGCAGTTCTATTTTTCATGAATTTAGGAAACTTTTTTACCATCATATTCATGACATCTTTTTTAGATATTTCTACATCAGACTCTGCATCAAATTCAGTCTTCTTGGAGGTTCTTTTGTTGGTAGCCTTGAGTGCAATCGATTGCTTCTGTTCAATCTCCTCTTCTTCCCTCAATATACCAAGCTCCAACTCATGTTCCCTGAGCTTGCCAAACAAAGTTGCCATATTCATGTTAGTTAAATCTTTTGACTCGGATATGGCAGTTACCTTTGGTTTCCAAATTTTGTTTAGGCTTTTCAGAATTTTGGTGTTGATTTCCTCCTTTTCAAAAGTCTTGCCACAACCATCAGGTGGTTGACTATATGTGTGAACCTTTTTTGCACGTCATAAATGGTCTCTCCAGCACCAGGGAATTCTTTCTGGCCCTCTTGACTTCATCTGTTCCTTCATGCGTGACTTCAAGAACTTCCCACATTTCTTTAGGTTTCTTGCATTGGGAAACCCTAAAAAACTCATCCATTGTGAGAGCAGAAGAAATAACATTTCGTGCTTTTACACCATACTATGCTCTCCTATTTTCCTCTTGAGTCCACTAAGAGAAATTTTTCAAAACAGTTTTTCCATTAATCGCATGAGTGGGTTCAAATGGACCATTGAGAGTAGCATCCCACCCACCTTTGTCTACTCACTCAAGAAAGATTTGCATTCTTATTTTCCAAAAAGCATAGTTTTCGCCAGCAAATAAATGTGGTCAATTTGTGGATGCACCTTCATCAAAGGTCTGAGAAACAAAAGCCACTTCAGGATTGAATAATCGATTAGACAAAAAGGTTAATCGATTAGGTTTTCAAATAATTTTTGAAAACTAGCTCTGGTGCCAATTGTTAGAATAAATGAACTTTGTTTCTCAACACCAAGAGGAGGGTGAATTGGTGTTTTATAAGAATAATAACTTTTGAAATCTTTTTCGCAAATAGTATGATTCTTTAAACCTTTCTTGAACAGTAAGAAATATGCATGCAGTGTAACAATATGTGTAATCAATTAAAGACAGAACATAATTGATTAAGGCAGAGAGATAGGGAGAAGAAAAATTAAACTCTGATTTTAATATTGGTTCAGCCTTAATTTCCTACATCCAGCGTCCTTTCAATCAATCCGAGTTTTTACAACAAGGGATTTACAGCAACCAATCTGTCAAAATGTAAATCACCTCTCTAACTCACTATTCTAATATAGCCAAATACAAAAGACCTGCAACAAGAACAATCCTCTCTGCAGTCACCCCTTTGAGAACCCTCTCAAAGTACAAGAACTCCTCGTTCTTCTTCCTAGTAACATGCACAGGGAACAACAACACAACGTTTGTGAATCTTCTCGTAATCACACACCAAGCACCTCAGTTGTGCAGAAAGATCAACCTCTTCAAATCAGTCAATCTTGTCTCTCAAGAAATCTTCAAGAATAGTAAACCACTTCAAGTTCTTGTTTCTTGGAGCCTTTGATCACCTCTGTAAACCTTCTCAAACAAAATGAATCAGATATGAAAGTGTTAATCCCAATTGTCTTCCACAAATTCAATCAACGTGTCTACATATATTTTTAGTCAAATATGACGCAATTTAATCAATTACTCTATTAATCTAATCGGTTACATTAAACACTTGTAACAGATTAACAACAGTCAAAGCACATAATTGAATGTTCAATAAATGTAATCGATTCTCATTAAATGCTTAGCCAACATATTTAAAAATATGACCATTGAAACAATTATGACAAGCATGAGACAATTTTGAAATCTTAACATACTTAATTGAGTACATAATCCATGTAATCGATTAAGCTTCAACACTTAGCCTATTTTTGAAAACTTTTCTTTCCAAAATTCATCACAGAACATTTGAAAAAGATATGTGCAAACACACGAGTTTTAATCGATTTACCAACTAATGTAATCAATTGAAAACTAGTTATTTTGCCATAGTTTAAAACTCAAGTTGTCTGATGACCTTAATTGATTATCACAACATTGTAATCGATTAAGTCATACAAATATGCTTTTGTGCATGTGGTTTTTCTTTTTCCAAAACATATATTGTGCATACACATATATGATCACTTCACAAAGTATTCATCAATCAACACAATGTATCATATGTGACAATCACAATATATATGTGCATATTTCACAATAAGCATAAACACATATAACACATAACACAGTACACACACGTGTTTTTATTAACAATGTGTTGTCATCATAAAAAACAAGCATTAGGGAGTGGGTTTAGCTAACACTATGCTCCCCTTATCAACAGTTATCTATCAATGCTTGTCCTTGACCCCGATACTCGTTATCTTCCTTTACTACTATTAAACTCATATTGGGAAGAAGGTTGGGTGGCCATCTTTAAGGAGTTAGTTTCAGGAGAACCTTCTCACTTTGTATGCTTCTTCTTTCAAGGCTTTTAAACTGTACTTTTCAAAGTTTTAATGAATGATCTTGGCCGCAACCATATTTTTTATGGTAAGGGTCTAAGATTTCCCTTGTATTGGACTCGTAAAATGTCTAGGATAACCTTATGGGAACGATTGTTGATGACGGTCAATGAGAAGGCAGATTTGGATCTGTTAGAGGAGTTACCCCATTGGCTCCCTACTTGACAGATCCTCCGGGCTTATCATTCCCCTCAATTGTGGGATGATATATTTAATGAGTGTTTTCTTATTATTTAATGAGTTTGGTTAATTTTTAACTTAGCTAAATTTTTGCTGTTATTTTAGATATCATGGCTTTTGGAAGTGGTGCTACCAAGTTCCACAACTGTTCACAAAGGGTCATCCGCAACCGCTAAGTGGAAACATTTAGCCATAAATGGAAGTTGAACTGAATGTTCAAATGACATACAATGTTCCTTTGCAAATCGTTTGTGTTGCTGAAGCTGGCCAACTTCCTTTTGACGATAGCAAGAAGAAGAGAAAAGAAAAGCCCCCTCGTCGTCATGAGAAGGATAAATCTTCATCAGATTGTTCGTGCAAGAAAAGAAAGAAAGATAACGTGATTTCTTTACCTCTTGTTGGTGGAATTTTTGGGACTGATAATTTTATCGTTAATGCGATCAAATTAATACTACTAAACTATAACAACTTCAGTATTGCTAAGATAGTAGCCAACAAAATAGAAAAGCTAAATTCAACCCTAAGTCGTCTTCCAACGGACATGGAATTTATTCTTAAAAAATTATAGTTCTTAAAAAACTATGCAAAAGGGTTAGTAAAACAAAGACAATAAAGAAGATAAAGATCAATAAAAGATTAAATAATAATGTAAAAGATTAATAAAGAAAATAGGTTGATTTCACTGCCTTTTCAAAATAGAATTCATCATTGGTTATCTAAAGATTATTGTTCAATTAATTGTTGTCTTCGATTTTTTAAAGTAATCAATGTAAATTCTTAATTAATTTGTTAGCATTCTCACTTTTAATCAAAGTACATTCTCAATTAAAAGCAAGTAAATTTAACCAAAATTCTGAATAAATATTACTATGCCTAATCATGTATATTCTTTTACCTCTTGTATCAAGTAAAAAGATAATTAACCAAAGTACATTCTTAATTAATTCTTGTTAAAGTTTTTATTACTAATCAAAGTACATTCTGAATTGGTAGAAAAAACTCATTCAATCATATAAGTTTCTAAATTTAACCAAAGTAAATTCTGAATTAAAATTAAAAACCCTTGGACTCATATGATTGACATGTTATGTAGATTTAACACCATGCTTACTTGCTATAATGTAAAAATCATTACTTTAACATGATTAAGAAGCAAAAAACATAGATAAAAAGAAATCACAAAAAGAAAAAAATAAACAAATTTATTCATCTAACCTTAGATTCTAGTTAAAAAATTACAACAGAATCAATCCCAAAGGCTTAACACTCCATGGAATATTGAAATAACATGAAAATAGTAAAAGAGAGGGTGGAGAACATGAGAGAAGAGAGTAAGGATGAAATTTGAGCCCCCATAGGGTTCCTCAGTTTCCCTAATGTGTTTTCATTAGTCTTCTTTATGATAATATAATATCTTCCAGTTATCTTCAAAATCATCCAATATCTTCAAGATATATTTGATTTTTGTGGAGATCTAAAAATATTTGAGAAGATATTTGCCAAATTAAAAAAGATATGACAAATATTATTTTCCTAAGGTAATTATTGATATAGTTAAATAAGGTAATTATTTAACAATACCAAATAAAATATCCTAAGATATATTTTCCTCAAATTATATTTTATCATAAATATTTGTCAATTATCAAAGCCCTTTTTATAGGAAAAATAAAGGAAACCGCGAGGTCCAAAATTTGTTGTTTGTTACCTCTTCTTAGCTTAGCCAAATTTTTTCACTTTTTCATGCTATGTTTGGATGAACTTCTTGTGATCTTGATTATTTTTTATTCTTGGATTTATCTTTCAGGTTTCATGAAACTTTAATCAATTTATTTCCACACCTCAATGAGCTCAACTTAGTTGTAACTGCACTAAAACGCCTCAAAATATCCAAAGAACACTTATGCAACTAAAAGGCTATTTTTAGTATGTTTCTATATTTCATATTAAATAAACTCAAATATAACAAATCTTAATTAAAATATTATATTAAAATACAAAAACCAATAAATAATCCAATATTAAAGGCTAAATGAGGAAATAAATATGCATCCATCAATGGCACATTTGTGCTTGGGCGGGAAACTATCATTTAGACTCACCTCTTTCGAACGCGAACTCTATAAGGCACTTACTCGTGTTGAGGTTGTTGATGCCGTGTGGGAATTAGGTGCTCGGTTTGCCTTTCTTGGAAAGAGGATGATGTATGATATTAATGTAGTCGATGGCATGTTAAAGGTCGACCGCCTGTAAAAGGAATTGGAAGAGTCAAATAGCTCCTTGAACGAGGAGTTGCAGGTTAATTCACGACTTACTGATCGGCTTCCAGACGCCTTGGATGTCCATGCCAATTGCTCAACTGAAAAGAAAGATTTATCTACTGTAGGACGAGAAAAAGATATGTCAATTAGGAGATTCGCCAACTACATTGGTGTGTGGATAACTTGACTTTGGGCCAACTGAAGGACAAAAAGGTTAAAGATCATTTGGCCAAGGATCTAAAAGAAGTCAAGCGCGAGTTTTTTAAGCAGCATCAACTTGGCTTCGAAAAAGCTTTAAAGCAGGCGACTCATTTCTACGGACGGAGGGAAGTTTGATGTCGGCAAGGACTTCTATAAGGGGAGTCGATTCCACTAACAGAATTTCCCGTCGAACATTTTTTAGGCGCTTTGTTTTTGTTTTAATTTTTGGTCGGGCGATTATTAGTGCTTAGTAGTAACATATGTTTTATGCATTTTGAACACCTTGCAATAAATGTAACTAGTCCCTTTGAATTAAATGATATGGATTTCCCTTTTCATTCTACATTTTTGCTAATATTATTTACGCCAATTGTCTTAACTCTCATGCTTATTTTTACGTTTTGATCATTTGCCTTTGAATTTATAGAATTTCTTAGTTACTTTCGATAGGGGTTTCGAGGAGCGTGCCCTTGATGGATCGTATTGTTGTTTAGAGGGGTTCCTGAGAACGTGCTCGGGGCCATCGAGCTGGGGACATGTTTTATGTCCTTGCCTTCATAAAATTCTTTTAGCCTTTTATTTGTAAACTATCGAACGTTGTTAGCAATTATAATATTTGACAGGCTGAACCGACATATATCAATTTTTTTCCATACAAACGTAACCTAATTGGTCATGATCGTCATCAACGTGTCTGCTTCCACCCACTTTAAAAAATAATCCATTGTTATTGTCAGAGCAGTGTAGTGGAATGTTTAGCATGAACAAATAAACTAAGAGGTGGGGTGAATTGATTTCCTCTTGCAAACGTGTGCCTTTTATAATTTTCTCTCAAATAAAACTTAGTTATTGGATAAATAAAACAATTATAAAGAGTAAGTAAAGAGAGAAAATTGCACAAATGATTTTATACTTGTTCAAATCACAAGGATCCTACATCCAATTGTTGATTCCAAACAGAGAGATTAACTATCCATTATCACAAAATCAAAAAACTATTACAATCACATAGAAAGACAAGTTTAAGAGTTTAGTAACACCTTTCTTGTTACTACAAGAGATGAAACTCACTTCTCCTAAAGGCCACAAGGGATGAGCACCTCCTCTAAATGCTTCACGAAGGATGAACACTTCCTTTGAGTCTTCACAAAGGATGACATGCTTCACCTAGAAACAATAACAACACTCAATCACACTCCCAGTGAAAGTTCTCGCTCTTGTCAACACTAAGTTCTCAAAGCCAAAACATAAGAGTTACGTAAACCCTAGATCACACTTTTCTGAGTTTAAAGAAAACAAATGTGTGTGTGTGTGTTAGAATGCGAGTCTAAAACATATTTATAAAGACCTCACTCAAGGGCACCTCCAAAAATCTGTTGTGAGCTTTCTCTTGCGTGATAATCGATTATCTACTTATGGTAATCGATTATGCATTTAATGAATGCACAATGACCAAAAACATGCTAAAAAATTCCAACAACTAGCTGTGATAATCGATTATGGTAAGTCGTAATTGATTATGGATAATCGATTATCATACTCTGGTAATCGATTATTCCAAAATAAGTTTTTAGCAAGCTTTAAAAATCTCTTTATGATAATCCATTATCTTAAGTAGCTAATCAATTATTGTAGAGCTTTTTGACTACAAAACGAATTTTAAAGCATAACTTACATGGAATCAAACAACATATAAATCCTTATACATAAAATTACTCATTACAAAAGCTTTAACACATAAAACAAGTCTTCTTCAAGGTCTTCATGCAAAGTGAGCACTTGAGACTTGATTTGGGTATCATCAAAACTTCTATACTTCATGATTTTGCTAACAATCTCCCCCTTTTTGATGATGATCAAAACACCTTTGATTTAAATCTTTTTGTAACCTATACTCATAATTTGTAACTCATACACAACTTAAAGAAAAGAGGGCATTAGTAGATAAGAGATAAATATAGCATTTAAACATATTTCTCCTCCTTTTTTATCATTATTAAAAAAGAGCTATGTGTGATTAATTATTTTTCCTCCTAAAATAATATTCCTCCTAAATATAAGCCATAAACAAATAACAAATAACAACGAAAATAATTATTAATTTAAAAACAAGAGGCATAACATAGAACAATGCAAACTAATACAAGGAACTCTACAACTCATCACTACTTTGGTAATCTATAGTGTTAATATGGTCTTCTAAAACCTAGACCCTAATGTTTACATTCCTAATAAGGGAGCAAACTTCTTCATGCCTAGAGGCCTGAAGAGTGGACATTTCAAATAGTTGTCTAGAAATACTCTCTAAACTATAGGATGAACTAGTAGGAGTAGGAGTGGGAGTATGAGCATAAGGTCCAATTATGTTTGGGGCGTCTACCATCTATTGGTCTTCGTCTTCAGATTTGGGTTCCCTATATCATCACGATGGATATAGGTATTTCCTTGCAAGACAAAGTCCATCTAGTGTAGAGAAGTGGCCCCAATCTCACTTTCATTGTAGGTACTCTAAGAGGTTTCTCCTAAAGTGTCTACCCCCTTGTATTCACAGATTCTTGAAACCAATAAAGCATAAGGTAGAGAGTAATGTGGATACCTCTTAGCCTTCATCATAGTGCCACAAATGAGATTAGGTCAATGAATCAATATATTATTGATTCTCCTATAGATAATCATGATGTCAGCCTCAGAGCACTAAGCATGATTGGAAGCACGTGGACACAATAACCAGATGATCAAGAAATGAATCAGTCTCTCATCCTTTTTAAGACCATCAACCAACAACTACTTCTTATTTGCTAGCAACTTAGGATCCTTTAAGAATGAAAAAAAGACTATAATCTTATCAAAACCATCAAGGCCCTGAGAGAGCATCACCATGTCCTCATCCAGCTATATCTTGACCACAAATGTCCATCTATCATCCTCCAACACAATATATACTTCTTTTACCCTTGTGGAGTACATTGTAATGCTCTAAATTCTGGGATGCCACGAGTTTACAAAAATCGAGTATTTATAAACTTTCTTATAGCGGAGAAACATATTTTTTATAAACCTTAACTTTTAAGAAAGCATAATTTATTCAAAACATAATAGTTCCAAAAGCCTTGTCCAATTACATTATTCCAAAAGTAATCAAAATAACTAAGGAAATAAAACAACTACATTTACATTGTTTCAAAAGTCTATACCAAAAGAACTTTTTAAAGAAACCTAAATCTTTCCCTGTCATCTCACGAATCTATCATGTCTCTGGAACATTTGCAATATCATCTGCTCATATATAACACATTATACGATCATCATCGATAATATTATTAAAAAACACACAAACAAAAACACGTATGGGGTAAGCTACCAATAAAACAATCATAATAACAAGATATAAACATACTAATTACATCAATAATAATCAAACACCTCAAACATAGTAGTAATAACAATAAGATTCCTAATCCTCTAACATAAAAAATTCAATCATAATGAGTTAAAAGATCCTCGATCCCCGACCCTCGAACTTCGATACTCGATCCTTGATCTCTAACTCTTGATGTCATCACTAACATCTCACACATAGACCCTTGGTCTATCCACTCATTAGCACCTACACTAACTATTTACTATAACCATTATAGTAACACCGTTATCAACTGAGCATAACATGAAGCATATACAATACCATGATCATCATCATGGATACACCACCATCATGACTATCCCAGTCATAAATAACACCATGAGCATCACCGTACCATGAACACCATAGTTGAAAGAGTCAGTCTCACTCCTATACCTTACCTCACCCGCCTATAGCCGCTCCTACAGACCCATTTGTAGCTTCCCCTATAGATACACTAAAGTCATCATTCCTCTGGCTTTGGACCTGTTCCTCTATAACTATTTGCCAAAGAGAACACCACTTTCTTTTCAACAACCAATGCTAAAGAGAGTCACCCCATTTTCAACAACCAATACCAAAGGGAATATACCTCCATTTTCAATAACCAATACCAAAGGGAGAACCTATCCGTAAATAGAACCAGGATTTAATAGGTACAACTAGTAGACCTATCCATCACTCCCATGCTCATCAATCACATACTCAGATACACCCCAACACACACTCATGCTCCAATCTCAACTCCAAATAGCATCAAATCTTCCTTTGCACTAAGAGTTTCTATTCTCTCTCTATTTTTCTTCCAAAAATGCCACTCTCCTCTCTTTCTCTATTTTCTCTCTTTGATATAGAGTTTCAAGGGTTTCTAAAACACACAATATCACCCCTCTCTCTATAAATCAACCCAACTTTATCTCTAATATCTCTTCACTTTTAATAATATATTTTAAAACCAAATCTATCTAAACTTATTTTCTCCTTTTTATCTCACGTTCGTTATCCCTCTTTTATTTTATTTTATTTAATTCACACCACTTTTACTTCTTACACCCCTTATTTACTTTCTTCACCAATTAAATAAAGTAAAAGACTATTTTACCCTTAAACAAAAAAAATAAAACAAAGGTTTCCTTTAACTTCCTTTCTCCCTAGAATTGAACCCACACCCATTCAATTCTAAACCTTCCTTCCATTGCCAAGCCAACACATCACATTGATAATATCACTCACACACCAAGCACCCAATTATCAACATATTAATCATATGTTGCACTTTATTAATAATAACATTAAAGAATTGACATAATTATGTTTTAACAAGATATTCGCACACCACACCTTATTAGACATATCAACTCTGAAAAGATAACACACTCAAGTATTAACAAAAATTTTTCCTTAAACCCCTATTTTCCCTGGGTCTTACATAGATTCCATCGCACACCTTCATATTAAAATAGAAAACCCGAACCAGATCAGGATAATACTTACCTTACATCTCTAACAACGACTTAGTACCTTGGTAAAAAATCTGAGGAAGAAATTTAAAGCCATAGATGTAGAACCAATTAAGATCAACATACTTAGGAGAAATCAATTTTCTCTCCTTCCAAAAGAATGTAAACTCTCTATGCTTTTCTTCATCCGATATCCAACCACTAATGTTGTTGTCGCGCACTGAAGGTTGGGTAAAAGAATATGGATGTGAGCTTCTTTTGGTTTAAAGCTTTCTCCTTCTTTCGTTTGCTCGATTTGTAGATCAAGGAAGAATTTCAACTCTCCCATCATTGACATCTCAAATTCACCCTGCATAGTCTTAGCAAAATCCTCGCAAAGAGATTTATTAGTTGATCCAAAACAAATATCATCAACATATACCTACTCCTTTAATAAACAAAGTGGAATCAACTTTACCTCGATTAAATCTATTTTCTAAAAGAAGATTACTAAGTCTTTCATACCCAGGTCTAGGTGCTTATTTTAAACCATAAAGAGCTTTATTTAATTTAAAGATGGTGTTAACAGGGAGAGCAATATGAATGTTAAACCCAATCCCTCATGAGTTTGGTTTGTAATGATGACAACACACATGTTACCATGACAACAACAAAAATATGTCTGTATTTTTTATACATATGTTGTTAATTGATTGTTTGCATATTCTCTATGATCATAAATGTATTTTACATCTGTTGTATGCATTCTCATGTTTTCATATGATAAAACCACTTGCACAAAGCAAAAATGTATGAAGTAATCGATTACACTGGTTTAGTAATCAATTAAGTTCATCAGATAGCTTATGTTTAAAACTGTGGCAAAACAACAAGTTTCAATCAATTACATTATGTGTGAAATCGATTCTAACTCATGTCTTTGCAAACACCTTTTGGAAAATGTGTAGTGATGTGTTTTTGTGAAGAAAAGGTTTTCAAAATTGTCTATGTGTAGGACTTAATCAATTACACTGTTTATGTCATCAATTAAGTCTGTTATTCTTTGAAAATTGTTTTCAAGCTAAGTCATAACAGTAATAACAGTTATATTTTCAAATGTTTTGACTTACTGTTAGCATGCAATCGATTACATTATATACTTAATCAACTAAATGTGTTGTAAGGTAATTCTAATATCACTCTGTTATAGCATAATCGATTACATTATTTTTGTAATCGATTAAAGTGCGTCTGATATGAGAAATTCTATATAATATCATGTTGGGCGTTGCATTAAGGACTTTTGACACTTTGATCATTCAAGAATTTTCATATCTAATATTAGAGAGTTTGAGAAAGATATTGTAGGTGCGAATAGTGCTCCAAGAATCAAGAATCAAAGAACTTGAAGATTTTGAAGGATTGTTGAATGCTAACATTGAACGCTTATTAGCTGATCACTTCTGCACAATTCATGTGTATTCTTTACTGATCAGGTTTTGTTTTACAATCAAGAGATTGTGGTGTTTCCCTGTGCGTGTTGCGAGGAAGAAGAAGTTGATGTTCTTAGTACTCTAAGAAGGGTCTCAAAGGGTTACTGCAGTGAAGAAGATTGTTCTTCTGCAGGGTGTGTCTGCATTAGATTTGTGTGAGTTAGAGAGGAGATTTACATTTGAGAGTGGTCTCTGTAATTCCTTGTTGTAGAAACTCAAAATCTTTATAGTGGAAAATCTTTCAATCTATGGTTGATTGAAAGAGACTTGATGTAGGCATTGAGGCCGAACCAGGATAAAAAGACTGTGTTTGTTTTCTATCTTTAATATCTCTACTACATTATTTTGATATTTGTATTGTGTGCTTTAAAGATCATCTAAAGTTTCCGAAAAGATTTAAAAAGAAATACTTTTTATTGATTACCAATTCACCCACTCTCTTGGTAAACGAAACAAGCCATAACTTTTCTTTCAATTGGCAGAGTTGGTATTCGAAAATTACCTGAAAAATAATCGATTATGTTTTTTGTAAAATCGGTTAATTTGATCCTGATGGCTTCATTTTCATTGATCATGAGAAAGAGTGAATTTGATAACGAATGCTTGAATGTTATTTGTAACGATAAATGAAATTCTATTATTAATGGTTTTCATGAGTCTTTTAGGATAAAGACATTTCTGAAATCCTTCTAGGAAAGAAAAACAATACCAACATGCTGAAACCTGTAGAAAAGGAAGTAAATTTTTTTGTGGAAAAGTTCATCAGATTTTTTGGCATAAAGAAGATGGATATCAATCCTAGGGATGATCAGATAATGCGTAAGGATTAGAACCTACATGGTGCTGATCTTAGTATGATGGCAAGATCAAATAGTGTTGAAGCATGTGATGAGCAAAAGGAAAAGCAATCAATGTGGTATTTGGATAATGGGTGCTCTAGACACATGACAGGTGATCCAACCAGATTTGTCAGTCTCTCTCACAAGACAAGTTGCCAAGTTACATACGGAGACAACAATAAGGGTAAAATTGTTGGAGTTGGTAAATTCCAAACACCTTTTACTTATGTCATTGAAAATGTATTGCTTGTTGAAGGATTAAAGCATAATCTCTTAAGTATAATCCAACTCTATGATAAAGGGCTAAAAATTACTTTTGAACCTAATCACTGTTTTATATGTAATGGTTCAACAAATGAACTCCTGCTGATTGGTAAGAGATGTAATAATATCTTTATGATTTACTTTAGAAAAACATCATTTAAATTTGTTGTATGCTTACTGTCCAAAGAGGATGATGCTTGGTTGTGGCATAAGAGGCTAGCTCACATTCATATGGCACAATTAAATAAGCTTGCTTCTAGAAATCTTGTTGTTGGTTTACCAAACATAAAATATGTCTCTGATAGGCTTTGTGATGCTTGTCAAAAGGGAAAGCAAACAAAAACATCTTTTAAAACTAAGAGAGAAATTTTTACCATTAGACCTCTTGAACTTCTTCACATGGATTTGTTTGGGCCCTCTAGAATCAAAAGCCTTGGAGGAAATCTTTATGGATTGGTAATTATGATGATTTCTCTAGATATACCTGGACATTTTTATTCCTGTCAAAAGTGATACTGTCAGGGTATTCAAGAAGTTTGCAGCCATGGTATAGAATGAAAAGAATATGAAAATAAAGTCAATCAGGAGTGATCATTGTAGGGAATTTCAGAATGAATGGTTTGATGATTATTGTGCAGAAATGGGGGTTTCTCACAACTTCTCTGCACCTATAACTCCTCAGCAAAATGGAGTGGTTGAAAGAAAAAATAGAGCCTTGGAAAAGCTTGCAAGGACAATGTTGAATGAAAGGGATTTGCCAAAGTATTTTTGGACAGATGCGGTCAGCACTGCATGCTATGTGCTCAACATAATGATTATTAGACCTCTGTTAAAACTCACACCTATGAGTTGCTCAAAGGAAGAAAAAAAAACATCACACATTTGAGAATCTTCGGTAGTAAGTGTTTCGTGCTCAACAATGGTAAAAAGAGCCTTGGTAAATTTGATTCTAAAGTCGATGAGGCTATTTTTATTGGTTACTCTCTTTCTAGCAAAGCTTATAGAGTATATAATAAGAGAACTTTATGTGTTGACGAATCTATACATGTTTCATTTGATGAATATATTAATAATACTAAGAAGATGCATTCTAGAAAGTGTATAGATGCAAGTGACTCTGCAGGTGAAGAGCAAGAAAGTGAGGAGTTTCATGAGAATTAGAATCCTGAGGTAACTGCTATCCTCCCAGAACCGAGTCTGTGAAACAATGGAAGACGCTAAGAAATGTGTCAACCAACAACATCATTGGGGATATCTCTAGAGGTGTGTCTACTCGAAGGAAACTCAACTAGTTTTGCATGAATGTGGCCTATGTGTCCCAGATTGAGCCCAAGAACATTGAAGATGCACTGTCTGACAAAAATTGGTTAATGGCAATGCAAGAGGAGCTAAATCAGTTTAAGAGGAACAATGTTTGGGAACTTGTTCCAAGGGAGAAAAAAACTCAACAGGTCATCGGTACAAAATGGGTATTCCATAACAAGATGGATAATTCTGGAGAGATGATCAAGAATAAGGCCAGATTGGTAGTAAAAGGATACAGCCAGGAGGAAAGAATCAATTACCATGAAACTTATGCTTTTATGGCCAGATTAGAAGCTATCAGAATTCTTCTTGCCATTGCTTCTATGATGAAATTCAAACTGTTCCAAATGGATGTAAATAGTGCTTTCTTGAATGGTTATATCAAGGAAGAGGTGTATGTTGAACAGCCCCCTGGCTTCCAGGATTTTGAATTTCCAGATCATGTGTTCAAGTTGAGAAAAGCCTTGTATGGATTAAAGCAAGCACCGAGAGCATGGTATGAAAGATTGAGTGAATTCTTAATAAAAAAGGGTTTCATAAGGAGTAAGGTTGACTCAACCCTTTTCGTTAGAAAATCTAGAAAGGATCAATTATTTGTGCAAATATATGTAGACGTTATTATCTTTGGTTCTACTAATCGTCTTTTGTGCAAGGATTTTTCAAAGACTATGTAGGATGAGTTTGAAATGTCTATGATGTGAGAACTAACCTACTTTCTTAGACTACAAGTCAAACAAGATGAAAGTGGAATATTCATCCACCAGCTGAAGTACTACGCTGATATAATAAAAAAGTACAAGATGCTTGAATGTAAAGAAGCATCCACACCAATGGCGACAAATTGCTATCTTGACATGGATGAGAAAGGTAATTCAGTTATTCAAAAATTGTACAAAGGTATGATTGGCTCCCTACTTTATCTCACTACTAATCAACCTGACATTATGCATAGTGTTTGCCTATGCGCTAGGTTTCAATCAAAACCAAAAGTCTTGGACTATGGTATCTTAGTGGTTCAAATATTTTTCTAGAAGGTTACAGTGATTCTGATTTTGGTGGTTGCAAATTAAACAGGAAAAGCACTAGTGGCATATGTCACCTTCTAGGTTGTTCTCTAGTGTCTTGGCATTCAAAGAAACATGCATGTGTATCACTGTCCATCACAGAAGCTGAGTACATAGCAGTAGGAAGTTGTTGTGCTCAGTCTCTTTGGATCAAGAGTCAACTAGAAAACTATGGCATACTCTTAAATCATATACCTTTGAAATGTGATAATACAAGTGCCATAAATTTAACTAAAAATCATGTGCTTCATTCCAAAACCAAGCACATTGAAATAAGGCACCACTTCATAAGGGATCACATTTTGAAAGGAGAAATCAAAATTGAATATGTGGATATCTTACATCAATGGACTGATATTTTTACAAAGCCACTAAATAAAGAGAGATTTTATGCTATAAGGAATGAACTGGGAATACTTGATCAAAACTACATAAAATAACCATGAATGTGTCTGTATGTATAAGTGAAAAACTGTTAAATTCACTGTCATATATTTTCTTTTCACACTCATACTAAATTGATGATTCTATCATTTCACAATTGCACTCTGTATATGTACTAACACTCAACAAAGTTGAGAAGAATGTGATTTACAGGACTGATACAGAACATAACATGCTTACATTGATGTGAAATGGAAAATGAGTTGATCTGCAGAATTTAATCGACTACAAAAGTAGCACAATCGATTAAAACGGGTAAATGTGGTTTGAACTTTCTATCTGATAAATCATTTCCTCTAAACCACTTATTCTGATGATAGATGTGTTAATGCATTCTTATACTCTTTGTATAATATCTATTGTTAAATCAATTTGAGTATTTTGAATGATTGCATACACAACTCCATTAGCTTCAAGCATTATACTCTGATACCTATTTTTAAATTTGATACTAGCTTGAAATTGATTCTGAAATTGATACTTTGATTAATTCATTGATGTTAGCTTTGTCACAAAACAATAGGGGGATTACTGAATTTGAGCTAATGCATATTGATAGGGGGAGCATCAATCAATAATATTAATTTGAAAAATTACATGTTGATGTATCTCTGTATGATATTCTATTTATAATTTCTAAATGCCTTTTTTTCTAATTCCCAAAGGGGGAGAGATATTAGAAATTGAAATTTAATGTTTTTGTAAATAACTGAAAGAACAATTTCTTGTTGTGCATCATGGTTGTGTTGTACATCATGGTTGTGCATCATCAAAAAAGGGGGAGATTGTTGATAGGGGGCAATATAAATGCTAAAACCAATCCCTCATGAGTTTGGTTTTTGATGATGACAACACATATATGTTACCATGAAAACAAAAATATGTTTGTATGTTTTATACATATGTTGCTAAACAGATTGTATGCATACTCTCTATGATCATAAAAGTATTTTGCATCAGATGTATGCATTCTCATGTTTTCATATGATAAAACCACTTGTACAAAGCAAATATGTATGAAGTAATCTATTACACTAGTTTAGTAATCAATTAAGTTCATCAGATAGCTTACGTTTAAAACTATGGCAAAACAACAAGTTTCAATTGATTACATAATGTGTGAAATCGGTTAAAACTCGTGCCTTTGCAAAAACCTTTTGGAAAATGTGCAGTGATGTGTTTTTGTGAAGAAAAGGTTTTCAAAATTGTCTAAATGTAGGACTTAAGTCTGTTATTCTTTGAAAATTATTTTCAAGCTAAGTCATAACTGTAATAACAGTCATATTTTCAAATATTTTGACTTACTGTTAGTATGCAATCGATTACATTATATACTTAATCAACTAAATCTGTTGTAATGTAATTCTGATATAACTTTGTTATAGCATAACGGATTACATTATTTTTGTAATCGATTAAAGTGCGTCTGATATGAGAAATTCTATATAATATCATGTTGCGCGTTGCATTAAGGACTTTTGACACTTTGATCATTCAAGAATTTTCATATCTGATATTAGAGAGTTTGAGAAAAAGATTGCAGGTGTGAATAATGCTCCAAGAATCAAGAATCAAAGAACTTGAATATTTTGAAGGATTCTTGAAGGCTAACATTAAACGCTTATTGGCTTATCACTTCTGCACAATTCAGTTGTATTCTTTACTAATCATGTTTTGTTTTGCAATCAAGAGATTGTGGTGTTTCCCTGTGCGAGTTGCCAGGAAGAAGAAGTTGGTGTTCTTGGTACTTTGAGAAAGGTCTCAAAGGGTTACTGCATCGAAGAGGATTGTTCTTCTGCAAGGTGTGTTTGCTATATTAGATTGGTGTGAGTTAGAGAGGAGATTTACATTTGAGAGTGGTCTCTGTAATTCCTTGTTGTAAAAACTCAAAATCTTCATAGTGGAAAGTTTTTCAATCTAAGGTTGATTAAAAGAGACTGGATGTAGGCATTGAGGCCGAACCAGGATAAAACGACTATTTTTGTTTTCTATCCTTAATCTCTCTACTGCATTATTTTGATATTTGTATTGTGTGCTTTAAAGATCATCTAAAGTTTCTGAAAAGATTTAAAATGAAAGACTTTTTATTGATTACCAATTCACCCCCCTCTCTGTAAAAGAAACAATAATGTTTCTTACGGATGTGATTTGGAAATTTATAATCTTCAAAACCAGGTGGTTGTTCAACATATACATATTCTTTAAGGAAACCATTTAGAAAATCACTTTTAACATCCATTTGATATAATTTAAATTTCATAAAGATGCCTAAGCAAGATGTAGGAGTATTGCCTCTAACTTGGCAACATGGGCATATGTTTCATCATAATCAATACCTTCTTCTTGACTATAACCTTGTCCCATAAGCCTCACTTTGTTCTTGCTTATTTTCCATCTTCATCCAGTTTGTTTTTGAACACCCATTTAGTTCCTATCACTTGATGGGTGTCTTTTCTAAGGATTAATTCCCATACTTGATTTCTTTCAAATTGGTTGAGTTCTTGCATTGCGATACAACATTGATCATCTTGAAGAGCTTCTTTTATGTTCTTAGGTTCTAATTGTGAAACAAAAGCCACAATCATGCAATAATTTGCTAAACTTCTTCTAGTACTTACCCCTTTTAAGACATCTCCAATAACATTATCTTGTGATAATCCTTGGGATTGTTTCCATGTCTTAGATTAATCTTTGGGTTAGGATTATTTGTCTTTTCATCTATTGTCTTTTGCAATTCTTCTTCTTCTTCACATGTATTTAAATTTTCTAACTCAAGAGGTTTTTCCTCAAGGTCCACAATTTCATCAAAGACAACATGCGTAGATTCTTCTATTTCAAAAGTTTTCCAATGAAAAACTCTATACGCTTTACTTGTAAGAGAATATCCTAGAAATATAGCTTCATCAGATTTAGAATCAAATTTTCCTAAATTTTGTTTTCCATTACTTAAAACAAAACATTTAGATCCAAATATTTTTAAATGAAAAACATTAGGTTTTCTTCCTTTAAACAATTCATAAGGAGTACACATTAAAATAGGTCTAACATGCATTCTTTTTAAAACATAACATGTAGTACTCAGTATAAAATTCTCTGTGCAATTTTTTCTCTTCCTTATACTCCTTATAATTGTTTCTAATTTATCGCTAAGGAAATTGAATTATAAGAAAAATTATTAAAGGCATGATTTGCTATAAGAAAATAATTCACCCCCTCTTGGTTTATTGTTCACGCTAACCATTCTATTGCTCCGCTTTGACAATTAGGATCAGAGCTTGCTTTGATAGTTATTGAATTTTAAAAAAAAAGTGTTTGGACAATATCAAAAATTTGCACAGGGTACTTCAATTGACTGACCCCCTCTTTTTGTTGGGAAAAATTATCCTTTTTGAAAAATAAGAATGCAAATATTTTGAGTCTGTCGATATTGGTATTTGGGATGCTATTAAAAATCGTCCTCTTGTTCCTACTATTACTGTTAATAACATGCAAGAACCTAAGCCCTATGCCCAATAGACTATTGATGAGAAAAAGAGGGCTTCATATGATGTTAGGGCCAGAAATATTATTTCATCTGCTTTAACACTTATGAGTTTTATAGGATTTCTATTTGTAAAAGCCTTAGGAAATGTGACAAATTTTAAAGCCAACTCATGAAGGTACAAATGAAGTGAAGCCTGCTTGAAATAACTCTTTAGCCAAAGAATATGAGATGTTTCAGATGAAACTCTCGAAACAATGCACGATGTGCATAATCGTTTTACACACATCGTCAATCAACTATCCGATTTAGGTAAGAATTTTGACATTGAAGAGTTAAATATTAAAATTCTTAAATATTTGAATTAGACATGGTAGCCGAAAGTCAAGGCCATCATAGAGTCATAAAATCTTGCAACCATGTTTATGGATGCTCTGTTTGGTAAATTAAGAGAGCATGAGATTGAAGTTGAAAGGTTGAAAGAAGAAGAGAATCTAGGAATAAAAAGAAATATAGCTTTTAAATTTGAGGTTGTCAATAGCAAAAGCGTCAAAGATGATGATGATTTTGATTGCGAAAATCCAGACCAATTGATAAAAATGCTCACAAAGTTCATGAAGAACAAAGAAAAATACAAAGATCGCAAAAATAAGAATCAAGGATCCTCCTCAAAATTTAAGTGTTACGGCTGTGGAGAATTAGGACATATGAAAGCAAATTGTCCAAATAAAGAAAGAAAATTCTCCGAAGTAAAGGAGTGAGAAGAGTATAATTCAAGCTCTTCATCAAGCTCTATCATTAAACATTAATGACTTTAATGAACAAGCAAATATTTGTTTAATGGACGACGATATAGTTGGAAACCAAGCAAGAACCTCTAGTGATTATGATAATTCTGATGATACAGATCTTGATGAAGATGAATTGCATGATACATATAAGGAATTATTTCTAGAATAAAAAAAACTAGATCTTTCTCATAAGAAATTAAAAATTGACTTTAAAGAATTAAAATCAAAATTTGAAAATATGCTTCAAGAAAATTAAAATTTGAAAAATAAAATTTAGTGATGAATATACATCTTGCATAAATTTGAAGAAATTACAAGAAACAATCAAAGGAGGATGTAGTAAAAGCTCTATAGAAAAGAAAAAGATTTTTAAAAATAAGTATATGTTCCTAAATATAAAAATAAAACTAAAAGAACCCGTAGAGTTTGGGTAGAAGAAGGAACTACTTATAGGAACCTAAATGTTGGTTACTTGTTTTTACTGCATGTAAAATTGTTATACATCAAATAAATGTAGAATAAAATATTATGGTGTTCCAAATGGAATATATATGCATGGAATCTTATTATAAAATAACCTGTCTCTAACCTCAAAGGACCCAAAATAAGTATTTCTTTTGGGAACCAAAATATTATCTTTCTATTTAGCAAGTTATTTAAAATTAAGGAAGAAGCTTTCGGGTTTGCAACAAAACTTGGTAAAGTATGGATTGTCAAATTAAGGGAGAACTTTTTTTAACATGAAAGAAATATTTGACAATTATTTTTTTGAACTACTTCTTTTTCTTCCTTAAGGTATCAAATTTAGGAGCAATTTAATTTTGTTAAAGTTACTCACTAAGGAGGAGTACTTCTTTGAAGTGCCTGAAAAATACTAGAAGGGGGTGAGGGGGTTGAATAGTGTTTATGGAAAACGTTTTTCACAACCTTTCTGATATAGCATGTTATCGAGCATGTGAAATATTCTTTTGAAGGCTTAGACCCTCTACTTGAAATATATGCATTGATAAGATCGTTGTGTTATTCAGAATGTTTCTACTGCAGTGTTTGTAAGAACTTTCTTTAAATATAAAGGATTGTTTAGCTCGGAAGTTGTTATATTTTAAAATATAAACTCAACTACAGGTTTTCTAAAAGGATCGTTTAGTAAAGAGAAGAGAAAATAACACACAAGATTTTATACTGGTTCACTCTAACTGAGCTACATCTAGTCTCAGCCGTAGAGGATTCCACTATAATCTTCACACGATTACAAATGAGTATTAGCACCATTGTTGGTACTCAACTACCTCGCCGAGATTTCCTTTGAGTATTCGCACCATTCATAGTACTCAGTTCCTTGACAAGATTTCCTTGAGTATTCGCACCACTCCTAGTCCTTAGCTCCCTGCCGAGATTTCCTTGAGTATTCCAACCACTCTTACTAGATTATCGTGCTTAGATTCCTCAACTCAAAAGATTTTAGTTGTAAGCATTTTAATCCTCTTCAGAATTGCAATCAACGATTGCTTACAAGTAGTTCAAACTAAATCTCTCTATGAGAGGATTCTATTACAATACATTGCAGTCTAAACACTCACAGGTGTTTTTCTTTAGTATCTTACAGCAATAAGAAATTTGACGCTTAAGCTCGAGAGTATCTCTTTTTCTTTCTCTTCGCTTCTCTTTTCTTCAACTTAGATGTGTTCTTTTCTTTGAGCTATTTTCTCTCTTTTTCTCTTTAGGATGGATATGTCGTTGTAAGCTTTGTGCTCTTTGGCTATCCTCTATTTTATCCTCTTGATTTTCTTCTTGAGAGATCTTCTATATATAGGCTTCATTAATATTTTTCCGTTAGACTGTGTTTGTAGTTTATAGCCTTGATACTTGTGTTTTCTCTTTCTTCTTTTCATAGCAGTCGTTGTGTAAATCAACTTTGTCAAAGCAGACATGTTTTTTCAGTCCTTTGCTTGAAGTAGGTTGTACGATCTTTTTAGACTTTGCTTCAAGAGAGGAACATTCCATGACAATCTCTTTTGTCTTTAATGTCCACATTTGATATTTGATCTATAGTACTATGGATGCGTGTAGAATAACTTATCTGCAAAATTATAGTAAAATGTGCATGCAACATATATGACTTTTCAGTCTTATCCTTTTACAAAGTTTGCGAAAGACATTAAAAGAGTCATCCTTATGAATTATAAATAAACCTAAGTTCATCAAGAAAAATCATCTACAACTACTAATCCATAGCGTTTACCACTAATAGATTTAGTTCCTGTAGGTCCAGACAAATCTATATAAAGCAGCTCCAGAGGTTGTTTTGGTCGAAACCATATTTTTAATTTTGAAAGATTCTTTGACCTGCTTTCCCTTCATGCAAGAACTATAAAAGACTATATCTTTGAATGATACATCTGGCAGTCCTCTTACGAGGTCATGGCATTGCAACTTAGAAATTAATCTCATACTTGCCTATCCACAGTTATTATGTCACGTTACTGTCTCGTCCTTTATAGAGACTAAACATGAGACGTGTTGAGACTACAATTCATCCAGATTTATTTTGTACAAGTTACCTTGCCTATTAGCAGTAAATACTAAAGAGTTATTACCTTAATGATAGTTTAATAAAATCATAATCACCTTTTAATCTTGTTTAGCATAATAATCTCATAATTAACTGTCAGATTTATCATCCTTTAGATCCTGTTGATTATAATCTTAGAGATCGACCCAAATCAAGTCTTCAATCCGATTGATACAATTTTCTACCTATTTCATGTCGTATGTACACTTGGTATGAACATTGTATGTAGGGATGGCAAAAAAATCCACGGATAAAATCCGCGACTGATAGTTGATACCCGCGGATATTTACTATCCGAAACCCGCGGATAGCGGGTATGTTAATACCCGCTTATAAACGGGTTGGGTGCGGGTATTATATTATCCATACCTGCGGATATCCGCTACCCGCAAAAAATAAAAATAAAAATTTAATTTTTATTTTATTAAGTTAAATTTAATTAAAATTAACATTAATTTATATTTTACAAGGTTAAATTTAATTAAAATTGTAATATATGAAGTATACAAATTAGAATTAATTGTCATTTATGGACAATTAACAGATATTAATAGGTCAGATTGTCTTACTCTTTACAAAATATATTGTATTGATTATTGATTATTGAGTTAGATTGCCTAAAAATATATTGCACTAATTAATAGGTCAGATTGCTTATTCTTTACAAAATATACGGTATTAATTATTGATTATTGGGTTTGATTGACTAAAAATATATTGCACTAATGGTTAATCAATGGGCTTGTCTACCACATGTTCTATAAGTGTATACAATTGATGTCTAGGTACAATCTTCTCTTTTATCCTAATAAAATTTATTTAGACATTTCTATATCTTGAGCGTCGGAGTGTCTTCTTCACATCAACAACCTATCGGAGTGGATGACATTCTCAGGAAGGATTGAAGATCAAAAGAGAACAAAGCAAAGAAAAACGACTGACCCTCAAGCCAATTCAACCGAAACAAAAATATCATTTTAATTTATATTTAATTTAATTTATATTATATTTTATATACTGTTTTTTGTAATTTTATTTTAATAATTTATAAGAATATATATTTTAAAATATTTGCGGGTATCCACGGATATCCGTGTGGATATCCGTGCAGGTAGCGGGTCGGATAACGGGTGAATTTTTTTTTGTCAGATCGGGTTGCGGGTAAGCACTATCCGTGCCCGACCCGACCCGTTGCCATCCTTAATTGTATGTGACAACCTCATCCCAACTTCCATTAAAATCCAACAAAGTCATAATATTGTTGCATAAAACTTTTGGTGTGTGATATGCTTAACCAATTGCACAACATAGTTACAAAAGGACAAGGTAAAAATAAATTAACAACAATTTCATGAGTTATAACAATGGACAAAATACAGATTTGTTTTAAATGATGCATGTGTATATAAAAGATGAGTTTTTTAAGATTAAAAATTAAAAATATCGAATAGCTTCTTAAGACAAGAGAAGATGAGTGTAATTTTATTAAGAAGTATAATAAAATTTGAATGTTATTTATTAAAAAAATAAGAAATGTACATGTATATTTAAAATCATAGAAAATAGTTAATTTATTAAAAACATCAATGAAATAAGTTTTAAATCTAGAAGGGTTAGACATTTAGTATAGATTTTCCAAAAGAAAATTCGTTGTCATAAAACAAACCGTATCCTATCTCAAGCAGGTAGTTAATTTGAGCTAAAAGCTATTTGACATTAAAACAAGAATGTTGCGGTTAAATTTGAAAGCTAAACTATAAATGTTGTTAGCTACTAATGCTTACAAAGGAATGGTGTATAACATGTCTGGTCTTCCACCTCTCAAGGTAGAACAAACAAAAAATTATAGCATCTAAGATTGTTTGAAATGATCCACTTTTGTAGGGTTAAAATCATGGATGGCCTTGAAATGGAAACTATCTCCATTGTTGTCTCCCTTAATGTGATCATTCATGGAGCATATATATGAGCATGTAGTTGTGTATTCATTTCGTTGCTAGAGTATTATTAATAATTCCATCAATTAGGCTGAGGTTCTTGATTCCCCTTGGCCACTATCACCCAAAAAAAAATCATTTCTTAAATAGATAAATAAAAAAATTAAAAAAAAACAAAAAAAAGAGAGAGAGATAGACAGAGAGAAACACAATGACTAAATTACACATCTTGCTTTTAACCTGTTTGGTAGTGACCATACCTACCTTATATGGCAATATTTTAGAGGATGAGGAGTATTGGGAGAAGCAAGCTGCATTATTTGATGAGTATTGGAAGAAAAAAGAAGTAAGTGCTGAAAAAGAGAACGAGAGAGCTTATATTAAGGACCCATTTTCATTCAGCGGCAACGTGACTGATAATATTACTGAGTGAGTCTCGTGTTCAGTTTCATGGGAAAATCTTCACATATTCATATATGCCATGCTGTTGAGTAATTGTATTTTGTTTTTTTCCTGTTTGTTATGACATGACAGCCTGATAATTAGTGATGAGAAAGCGGAAAATAATGGAAGAAGGAATTTGGCAGGAAAGTTAGCAAATAATCGATGCTTGGCAACAAACCCGATTGACAGATGTTGGAGGTGTGACAAGCAATGGGCAAAGAATCGGAAGAAGCTGGCAGATTGTGTGCAAGGTTTTGGCAGAAACACTGTTGGAGGACAGAAAGGTTCGTTTTATGAGGTAACCAGTAACTTAGATGATGACATGGTGAATCCTGTTCCTGGTTCCCTTAGGCATGCGGTTACACGAACTGCACCCTTGTGGATCTATTTTTCTCGTAGCATGACCATCAGGCTGAGCCAGGAGCTGATTGTGGCAAGTGACAAGACCATTGATGGAAGAGGAGCTGATGTTTACATTATGAATGGTGCTGGTTTTACCCTCCAATTCGTGAAGAATGTCATCATCCATGGAATCAAAATTTTTGACATTAATTCTGGCAATGGTGGACTTATCAGAGATTCTGAGGACCACTACGGTCAAAGGACTCAGAGTGATGGTGATGGAATTTCCATCTTTGGCTCTAGCCATGTTTGGATCGACCATGTTTCCATGAGAAACTGCAAAGATGGAATGATCGATGCCATTATGGGTTCTACTGCCATTACCATCTCCAATTGCCACTTCACAGACCACAATGAGGTTATTATTACTTTGTTTAGTTCTACAATACATTTAGAAATAGTTGTAATTATAATGACACTGTTATATGATTCAGGTGATGCTGTTTGGTGCGAGTGACAGCTATGATGGTGATAAGCTAATGCAGATCACACTGTTATTCAACCACTTTGGTAAGAGATTAGTTCAAAGAATGCCAAGATGCAGGTTTGGTTTTTTCCATGTGGTTAATAACGACTACACTCATTGGGAAATGTATGCCATTGGTGGTAGCAAGCATCCTACAATTATTAGTGAGGGCAACCGATTCACAGCTCCCAACGACAATAATGCTAAAGAGGTAATATATGTATATATATATATTCAAATCATTTTTCTCATGTTGGTATCATCATGAATTATATATATTATACATATAGTTGAAGAACTTGTGTTGAATGATAATGTTATGAGAATCAGAGCTTGTGATGAGATGCAAAATGAAATTGATGAAAGGTGACATATATAGTTTGGTGTTGGTGAAGGTAACAAAGAGGACCTACGCACAAGAACAAGAGTGGAAAAATTGGCAATGGAGATCAATCAAGGATGAGCTAGTGAATGGAGCTTATTTCAGAGAAAGTGGGCCCATTTTAAATAACAGACCCTTTACAAAGAAGGACATGGTGTCCTCCAGGCCTGGTTCGTATGTAGTAAGGCTCAGTCGCTACGCTGGGGCCCTAAGATGCGTTGAAGGCAAACCTTGTTAGACATCATCATCAACATTCTGTGCCAAAACCATATCCCTCACAAACTCCTTTCTCTCCATCTTTCTGTGACATCTGTGTACAGTTTAAGCTATGGTGTATCCTTTTCCATGCATGTAGAGAGATACGAGGTAGGTATTCTTGTATATTCCAACTGCTTCTTACCGCTCTTGTTTATTTCTCACTGTTTCTGTTTCTTTGTACAGTCTCGGATTTCTTTATGATATGTATCAAAAAAATGGATGTTAATGCAGTTTAAATCGTTTGGATCTTTAATCACAGCCATAACAAAAAACTTAACTTATTATTCGTTTTGTTATCCGTTGTGTTTAAAAATCAGAAAATATTTTAAAATTTGTATATATCCATGAATTAAAATAAAATCTAAATTAAATTAAATTACAAATATAATATAAATAATTTAGATATAAATTAAGATTTAATTTCAATTAAATTTAATAATAAAAAATATAAAATTTATTTTAATTTTAATTAAATTTAAATTAATAAATTATAGATTAAAATTTTATTTTAATATTTTGCATGTAATAAATATTTTAAATAACAATAATCCGATACTCACGTCATAAATAAGCAAACATTAAAATACTCCTTATTATTTGTGATAAAATAATTTTGTAAATATTAATTATTTGCTACAAATTTTATTAAAATATCCATGTATTTTTTTTGTTAATATTATATAATAATAAATTCTTCAATACTTTAAAAAATGTTTATATTTATAAAATCCTGAACTCTGGAAAAATTAATAACTATTTAATAAAGTTCTACATCTTAAAAACCATTAATTAAGTCCCTATACCTAATGAAATCATAATGAAGATGCATCAGAGTCCCAACTAAAAACTTGTGAAGTATTAAAATCTGTATAAGATTTTCAAATTATTCAAGAAATTAATTCATACTTAAGAAATTATATATTAATTCAAGAAAGATGATACCGAGTTTTGGTTATTTATTGGTGTGTGAAAAAGTGAAGGTGGAATATGAGAAATTAAGTTGTTCCAGTATTATGTAAAATATTTGATGTAAACAAAATAATCATAATATCATTAAACATGTATAACGTACCACAATTTATATAGTTAAATTCAATTATCTAAACATATGTTTTTGATACAGGGCTTTAACATACCTATGCACTTGTACTAGTATCTATGTTTTACAGAATTATAAACAAAAGGGTTATCATTTTACCACCTGCAAGGTTAAGTCTTTTTGCAACTAGAACCAGCACTTGTACTAGTATCTATGTTTTACAGAATCATAAACAAAGGGGTTATCACCTTACCACCTGGAAGGTTAATTCTTTTTGCGACTAGAACCAACATTTCATTGGTTAGGACCTCTTGCAACTCTCGTCACATAACTATTCTATTTTATTTGAACATGAATAATTATTAGACTTCAAGATGTCTCCTTTCCAACCCCAATATGTCAAAGCATACATTAAGCATTACCACATGAGAGAATTTTTCTTTGAAATTCTCTCAACAACATTTCAAATCATATTATCCCTCAATATAAACACCATCATACATCTTAAACATAGATAAGAACCATAATAAATTTATCTCAAAAAAGTCACAGTATCAGAAAATTACAACATACACACTGGTGCTCAGAAGTGGTGTTCAACGCCAGACTTTTCATAAAAGATGGCATTCAACAATAGGTCCAAGCGCTCAACGTCATTCCTCTCACAAAAATTCGCATTTAATGACACCCATCTACCATTCAACATTGCCCTGCCACCACTCAGCTCCAAAGCATTCACATTTTTACACAGTCAGCGGTACAAGTCTGATGTTCAGTGATCTTGAGCTAAAATGCTCCCAAGCCTACACAATGAACTAGTGCTCAACGCTAGATTGTTACCACTCAACGTTATATCAAATATCAACCGACTTAAAACTATGATTGAGAAAAAAGAACATGTTCAAGTGGTTAAATTAGTATTCCTTACTTAGTACTTTGATAAAAAAAAAAATACTTTCAGTATGAGGGCACATACTAACTTGTTCAATTAATTAAATCTTAAGTACCTTATTTCTAGGGGTGGGCAAATCGAACTGAACTGCACTGCACTATTAAAAATTACACTGAACTAAAAACTAGTTTGTCTTAACTGAACTAAAAAATAGTTCAGACAAACTGAACTGAACTATTTTTTGTTTTATCAAAATGTACTAAACTGAATTGTACTAAACTACAATATAAACTGAACTACACTACTAACTGTGCTAGTTTTGAACTGAACTATACTAATTTGAACCAAAAACTCAGCAATTCAGCAACACTGACATTATAATCCGGGATAAAATCCTAAAATTGGATCAATAAATGACAACAAAAATACAATTACTTAACAAGTTCATCTTAAGTTGTACTACATAGAAACTATAAACTGAACTAATCAATCATATGTACAAGCATAAAAGCTATCTAAACATATTCAAAATGGTTCAAACAGTCTAAGAAACTACTCAAATATCTATTTTTATCACAAACTAAAAATTTGTCTACCTAAAGCCTAACATACTTGATAGTCTAAGTTAAAATGCAAGAATTGTACCTACCCTATAATAAAACCTCAAGGTAAGTGCCGAAACAAGTTTTGAATGGTAAAAGGTTACAAAAGAATGAACTAGTTACTAAGAATCACTAGAAAATCAAAATATACCTATACTACTAAAAATTACAGCACTAACTAGTAAAATTAGGCTAATAAAACTGCACTAGTTCTAAAATATAATTTTAACACTATCTAATAACAAAATAATTATGCACACGACTTTAAAATCACTTAACTGAACTAACTGAACTCATATTTGCGTCATAAGGGTGAAAATATAAAATCTGACTATATGAATCTAAGAAACTAGATGAAATCAACAAAAATAGGACATAACACTAAGTACTCCTACAAACACCAATTAAAAACTAACTAACATGATTTGTACAAGTTTCAAACAACTAATGAAAGCTAGAAACAAACTTAACTACTAAAATTGATGACAAATTCGAAATTTGATCTATTCACTAAAATCTATCCGGTAAATCTACGCTTATTTAAGCTGTGCAGAATTATGACTTACTAAACTAAGGGAAATGTAACAGAAATTATCTCAACAAATTCTAATTGGTAAAAATTAATGTAGAAGCTTAAAAACAATACAAATTACTTTACAAAAATTCACTATGCAAAGGTGAAATTTAAAACTAATCTACTAACTATCAATTAAAATGAACATATAAAATCTGAACAAACCTAATACTACTATAATCAACTAAACAACAACTAAGCAATTTCAAATTCATCTAAGTAAGTTATGACTACAGGTATTTACAAACTTGAAACTAAAAATACAAAAACTAGCTTGTGCTTAGACTAATGCTACTGAACAGATCAAAGACAAAAAAGATCCTACAATTCTTGTTAATATCAGATTTTAAATAATGAATTGATCTTAGCAAACACGTGGTATTAAATACAATATATATGAAGATATTCCAAAAAAATGCAGCACCAGAGATTTCAATGCATCACCACCTATGTCAAGTATTCATCAGTAGAAATTAGAATAAATGTAAAGTCTCAACCAGCTCAGTGAAAAGTACCAAGGAATTTAATTAAGAAAGCTGCCTCCATAGGGATTGGTCCTTAAAGGAAGTCACTCTTATATATTTATTCTGCAACTAAATACAAAAGAGAAATAAAAAATAAGAAAAAACAAGAAGGTTAGAGCACCTTAGCTGATCTGTTTTCACTCATTAAGGACTTCGCGTAGAAGATATGTATCATGAAACAAATAAATCTAGTACAAAGAACAATTCATAGGTAACATTAACTGTAATGTCTACTCTAGCAAATATTTGACAGTCACCCAATTTTTGAACTCAAATGACCATACATATTTCATCTAAAATGTGATTTGTTTAATTTAACAGCACAAAAGTAGTATTTTTAAGGAAAAAAAATCATCCTAGGAGCCTTTGAAGAGGATTATGCTTAATGAATCATGAAATAGGAAAGCACAAACAGAGAAAGAGATTGAAAGATGAACAGTGAAGCAGTAAGGTTCGAAAAATCCACCTTCGCCAGTAGTCATTGAACAAATATGCTTGAGATTACTTTGTTGGCATTCAAAGATTTAAAAAAAGAACAACAATGAGAAATTCCCTCTCACCTGGACATTGTGCTCGCTCACTGCAAATGGGATAATTTCATATCCAAAGTCATTGAATGAAGAACATTTCCATCTTAATAGTTGCAGCAGAGTTTCAGTTCTAAACACGTAGACACCATGGATGCAATATAAGGATGTTTTTCTGCTTCTTGTGGCGATAACCGTAGAAGAGTGGTGTCAACACGCTGCAGTAATTGAAACTAGAAATGTTAGATGAAATCAATTCTTGATAAAACTTGTAGCAAAAAGCACTTTTTAGAAGAAAATAACGAATCTCGTTTAGTTCTTATACCACTTGCTGGTAAACCATTTTCTCAAATAGAAGAATCATTTGATCTGGAAGAGAGCTTGCATTGCCAAGAATCAGTGGGAGGGTTCAGTTCAAACAGTTAGTTAACTGCATCGAAATATGTAAAGTTCAGTTTTTTTCTTGAACTGAACTAAAGAATAGGTTAATTAATTTTTAGTACACGTTAATTTAATTTTCTTTTTTTCAGTACAATAGAGTACGGATAAGTTTAGTACAGTTTAGTAATTTTTGTTTAGTCCTACTTCTTTCAACACTAACTCAAACAAATCAAAGACACAAACTTTTAACCTAGATTTTCAACAACTCAAACATCAATATCAATAAATCAAACATTATCAACCAATCAAAAATACAATTTGCAATTAGCTTTCCTTACTTAAAAAACAACTGAACAAGTTGATAGACCTAAGAATGCCTCCAAATATATAGGAAATTTTATCTACTCTTATGAACAATATGATCAAGACACACCATTAGAATCACTGATAAGTAGAACTCTAAAAGAAAGTTCAAACACCACAAACAAACTAAGATAGTTCATATGCACAAAAGAATGCACAAACTAAGAAAAAAGACAAAACATAATTTATTCTATCGTAAAAACCAATGAAATAAAAATAAAGATCTCACTTCGAAAATCATTCTACTAGTTTTTAATTTAAACAAACAAACAATAAGAAAACTCTTGAAAGAAGTGATGAAACTCTAAAAAAAAAGTTTAAAAATATGATATGATTTAAGATAATAAAACTCATTTATAAAAATTTTATTTATATTTTAAACTTTTAATATTAAAATAATTGACTTTTATTATTTCAAATGGACTATTAATTATTTTACATTAATAAATGAAAAATTTATTAACTATTTATTTGTTCAAAATTTTGAAAAAATCACTTATATATATATATATATATATATATATATATATATATATATATATAACTAAAAATAAATAACGCCTTTGTTATAAAAAAAAGAGACAGTAATTGAAAATATAATTACTAGTTATTAAATCAACATGATGAAGAGAAAGAACACTCTTGGGAGCCATTTTATGTTTGTTTTTTTAATTTTCTTGTTTTTTCCATCTTATTTAGAGTTTTCTATCCATCAAAATCTGTTATTTTTTCTCCTCTTCACGTACCCTTTAGGAGTAATGAATTTTTTTTGTATTGTTAACAGTTGAATAGAGCGTCTAGATATTATAATTTTCAGCTAACAATTCCAGTACCAGGAATTCTGAGCTATGACTTTTGACCACTTTTTCACAAAAAGTTATAACTCCTGATTCTGTCACCACTCCCTTCTCCAACCTTTTCCTTATGATCATTTTGAATTTCATATGATAAAGCAAACCTATTTACCACAAGCATGAACCATTTTTTTTAAATAAAAAACAAATAAAATATGACCAAGTTTTGAGAAAAATTCCAAATTAAAACTCATGAAAACATCAATTCTCTAATTCAATTAGAATGCACTGATAACTGGTTAGTTAAAGAGAGAATAGAGTGGAAAACCTATGAGAAACACATAGTGACATTTGAAATAGCAACAAGTTTGTGAGAAACTATATTAACAACATCAACACTTGTTCTTTACTTGTAATATTATAAAAGGCTCTGAACATTAAACATAATTGCACTTAGTATATGTAAATTCCTCTCTTTGCCCCAAACTTTGTTGTTATATAAACTTATTTAGGTTGATCTGGGACTTTCGACCATCACAATGTAAAATCTGGATCTTATGTATATGGGTTGAAATTTTATGTTTTTCTCTTAAAACAACTATTTCTATACAACTTTTCGTTAACTTTCAACTATTTTACATTAGATTAAAAATATTTTTTCCAGCCAATTAATTGAATTTCACCAACCGAATCGTGAATGTGCTTAAAATCTCCCCAGATGCATATTGGAAAAATACATCTCTTGCACTGATGTATAAGAAAATTCTAAGTATCTGCTTACATTTTTTAATATAGTAATTACTATTAAGTAAAATTTCTCTTAATTGTCCTATATACTAAAATTACATCCTTTGAGTCTCCGTGCAAATTTTCACAAATGCTGCGTTTATCAAAACTAACTAAAAATTTGGCTAAAAGCTGGCAAACAAAACTATAAATTTAGCTTAAAGTTGAAAAACTAATTCGACAACCAAAATTGATGACAAAAAGTGATTATATTAACTTATTAAATTTGACGTTTTTGGTAGAATTATATGTTAAAATAGCTTATTTACATAAAATAGCATAGACATGTCAGTATTAAGCTTTTTATTGCATCGTAAAAAAATATTTGAGTACTTATAATTCTACTTTTCAATTACTTTAAAAAAATTTAATTTTCACAAATTAGTTATATACAACCATGTAAACTAGGGATTTTTCCATTCTGAGTACACAAATTTTTCTTCAAAATAACCTTTAAGTATAATTATTTTCTCTATATTGATACATTATAATAGTTACTTTTTCTACAGCTACCCAAATCAGCTTTTATTTTTTACTATTTCCTGCATCAAGTAAATAGAAAACATCAACTAAAACATTCCTTTTAATAAATTTTTAATTATAATATTTAATGTAGATAAAAAAATAAATGTTAATTTATACCTTAGACGAATTCTTTTTGTTAATTTTAATAAACAAAGAAATTACATTAATTTTTCCTTCTATTTTTCACTTCTAGAAAATCTTACGGGAAAAAAAAAGGTGTTTGTACTTAGTCCATTAGGAGAGGACGATACCGATGTTGGGAAAAACGAATACAATATCATAAACAAAAGCAACTGGCATAAGACGTGGTAGCACCAAACCAACGTACACCTTATCTTGATAGTAAAATTTTATTTACAACATAGATTCACAATTCATTAGCTTCAATATAATGTTATACAGTCTATTACTGCTATAGAGAGGTAAATTTCTATGTGAAAAATCATAACAGCTCATGTTATGATCTAATGAACAAGAGAATTGAAAGTCGTTGCTGAATAAAAAACAAGGTGAAGAAGGAAGGCTTAAAACCTAGGTCATCATGATTTGAAGACCTTGTCATCATCTGGTTGAGGAAGTCCTGAAAAATCAAAAGTAAGTTTAAATCAAAATAATGCAAGCAGATTGAGCAACTGTAATCGCAAGTAAAGAGTTATCAAGATCTCAGTTTGGATGATGGTTGACAGAAGCTCTGGAGATCAATCAGAGTAACAGTATATGTATATATATGCTTTGTAAACACATGCAGTACATCGCGTGCCTAGTTTCCTCTCTCTTAAGACTAAAATTAGTAAAGCGAATAATCCATCATTGCTGAAACTGATATGAAACTATATAATGACTTAATTAAAAAGACAACGTAAAGAGCCCACAGTTCAAAACACTTTCAAAATATTTCTCTATGTTCTTTATCAAAAGAGAAGATTCCGGGCGAAAGGAAGTCTATTTCATCAAATTTATTTGACTGCCAACATTGAATGTTCACCATCTCCAGATTTAGAATCATTGTACTTTTGCAAAAATAAAATTTCCTTCCTAAGGAAAACAATCTTCCGACAACACAGGGACTTTAACCTACCATAATTTATATTTTCACACACGACGGTTACGTTAACAAAATAAAAAATTTAAGAGTCAATTTAACAGCGCATATTCTTTTCAAAAGGTAAGAATCAAATTGAAAATATAATCACTCTTCCGTCCTCTCCAGGTAATAGAAAAGTATAGGGCCCCAGAATACACCGCATGTGATGTATCCACACGGAAAATATTCAGAGAACAAAAATGAGCTCATTCAAACCTCAACAATGGCCTCCGTAGCTGGTTTACTTTTTCCGCACCATTGGGCGTGATAGTGTCCGAAGCTGACCTGTCTAAACCAATAGACAACGTTTCTGCTATGTCTTTGAGACCCTAGAAGTGAAAGAAAGAATTATTGAGCACATTACAAGAAACAAATTTCAAATTAACGAATACAGTAATATACTAAGGATATAAATTCAACATTAAACCATATTAAAATATTTAACCCAGACACATTTGCCAATAGGAAAATAACAGTAGAAAACAGAGTACAACAAGGTAGAAGAATACCTTCACATTTGGAGCTCCTTTAAACGTGAGCAAATTAGTGGACTTCCCCGAAATTTTCAGTTGTTCCTGCTGAATATTTACTAATTAACATCATATCATCATCTCAACAAGAGCACAAAAGATTAAACTAGAAAGTAAGCCACACAAGAACACGATCTGAATAAGGTGTTGTAATACTGTAAACTAGCACTAAATATTTCATGCTAATCTAGGTTTCTCCTTGTTACTTCAAAACTCTCAGCAGATGAGTGATAATCCAGTCTCCAGACATATATAATAATATATTTGCATATTCAGCAGCAAATTAAAAGGAAATTTGAGTGTGACAAACAACAAATGAGTATGATCAGAACTGACAAATATAAGAAATAAACTCAAACCTGCAAAATTTCAGGCATTTTCTGGCCTTTTCCATGTACAAAGTCAATAAGATATGCCAATCCATAATTTGCATAATCCTGCAACCACACCACTAAATCAGTATTTTCTTTAAGTGTACCAACAGTGTAACTATTTTAATACTAAGATCTTAAATGCATACCAACCAAATAATTCTAGCACTTCAATCTTTACACAAGGAAGAGATGTTCCAAATATAAATAAATAAAAATTTTCAAGAATTAGATATTCAACAAGGACATGAAAAAGTTTACCTGCTTAGAACTCAATGTAGTCAACCTTTCATCCTGAAAAGGCATAACAATACAACATAAGAATAATTCAAAATTTGATGCACACAAGTACATGCATGATCACAGGCACAAATATAGATAGTGTCTAATAAAACAACCAACCAATATGGGGGAAAACACAAACATTATTTTATGACAACTTAGATTAGATATTTTCATTCAAATGAAAATCAAATAATCAAGCCGAACTCCTAAATATCCATCATCATACGTCTATTCTAGCAAGACAACCATGACGGCAATCAACTGGTCAAAACAAGAAAGTGAACACATTACATACCATTTGTTCCACTGTTTGTTGCAAGAAACCCAAGTCCTCATGGAGACTAGTTATAGTATTTCGAACTCCAGCAACCTGTGAAAAGTGAATCACAACCACAGATTTGTTTGCTTCCATGATGTTTATAAATTATAATAAAAAAGGATATGGCATTAATAAACTGTGGTTTCAATTCCTTTATCCTGAACTACACAGCTGATTTAAAAGAGATTCCCAGCAGACCTTATGTAACTTGTAAATAGATATGTATCTATCAAAACAAGTCCTGAATATTTCTAGACTGCGTGTAGATCCTCAATTAGTAATGCAAGAAAACTTTCAGTAATTTGCTTATAGTAACTATATAAGGCCTTCCAAGTTAAAAAATTCTAAGATTAAGAATTTTAAAAAGAATGATCTTTGAGATTGGAAGACTTTATGATTGGATAACAGGTTAACTGTCAGGCTAAAAATTATGATTGAATTTATTGAAGAGAATCAATATAGCTGTTTTGAAGTTGTATGGTCAAAAGGTGCATATTGTGAGCAATTGTAAAGATACAGTAACTGGTCTATGGCAGAATATAGAGATTACTTAAAAAAAAAAATGTTGAATGTTTTGCCCTCAATAGAAACTGTCATGCTCCCAGAAGAGGTATAGAAGGAGGGAAAGTATGGAGCATATCTAATATTTACAAAACATGATCTTCCACTACTAACTAAAATTCAAGATTTATAAAGTACTAAGTATAATGAATAAGAATAAATCAGATGATATGCATGTGAGCAGCTTCATTAGTGGGGTCTAATAGGGATGAGACGACAGCCCAATGGAGGGTTTTGCTGTAACTACCACAGTATTCACTAACATTGATATCCATCGAAACTGAGTTCCAAAGTCAGTAACTTCAAAAGAATAGTTGATCCGTTTGACTGGAAAGAATTAATAAGTAAGCACCAGCTCAATGGTAAATAGAAAAGGAATGTACGTAAGAGCCTTTTAAATTTTTGTCAGGAAATCTTCTTTGATGCCAATACCAGCATAAATTTTTATGTGACGAAAGGACGCACCTCATCCTTTGTTGACCGGGCCAAATTAATCTGCTTGAGCATTTTGTCATCTAAATTCTGAATTCTCTGGATCAAATGCTTCTTGGCATCCTGTCATCATCACAATTGACAGGATATTGTAGGAGTAAAAATCTTATTATATAATTCACATATGATTTTTCATATTTAGTCTTCCAAACATAGTTACATATAGATATAAAAAGAAAATGCCAAGCAATAAATGAACACCTACAGCGATCACATCAGAGGCATGTTGCAACTTTTTTGTTAAATCTGCAACAGCTTTTTCCATACTCTGTTTAGTCACGTACATAAGATCTGAGAAGGAAATGCCCTGTTATTGGAAAGGAGAAAACAGAAATCAGAATCACAAGCAGTTAATTCAGAAATAATAAATGCATAAAATAAATTACAATAATTGTTGGGTGAATATCATCAACTTGTTACTTTTAAACGTGATAAAATTAAGAAAACACTATAAAAATACTGGAAAACGAGAAATACAGAAAAATTTCTCATCAATCATTCAATGAAATTATTCGAAGAGTGTGCAAGAATCAAACAAGAAACAGTTTCACACCTTCCACCACATGTAACCGTAACCCAGAGCACCCAAGGCAGCAGCTGGAACGACAAGAGATGATAAATTACCTGTCAAAAAAGAGAACAAACAATTAGAAAAGCAATGCATGGATCATATAAAATACACTCTACATCTGCACAACACACATCAACCTGTTGACACCCTACATATGAAATGCAGAGAAACATAACAAGTAAAACACGCCATCTTAAGTAACAGCAAAATTAGATAGTAGAATTCAATATATTACTTTGTCCAGAACCCCCATTCAGTACTGTGATTGGTCTACTTGATGTTAATTGCCGAACTTCATTTGCCAGACGACGCACCTGTAGTAAAGTCAAGCAACATTTCCGTAAGAAGAAAATTCAAATTCTCCCCAGGTCATTTCATAAACAAAAGACACTAAGACATGTTCACCCAGTTCGTTACCTGTGCAGCTATTGCATCAGCATATTCACTTTCACCTTCCTGATCCCCAGATTTTTCTAATCCCTTCACCAGCAGCTACAACCCCAAAAAATAGAGAAATTGAACACCGTCAGCATACATAAATACACACATACAAATATAATATAATATATAAGACATATCCGAAGTTATAGAAGAAATAATAATACAGCTTCTCGAGCTGATAATAGGCGTATAAAAAAAAAGGAAAACTTAATTCACGAGGAATATAGAAAATACACGATGGCCACCATATGTAGCTACAGCTTCACACAATCATACCGAAATCGTGGGAACCAAACGTATTTCTGGTCACACACGGCCATTGATAAACAGACCAAGTTAAAAACGAATCTTCCCAAACCCTACCGTCGGTTAAAAATGAACGTTCCAAAATTCTATCACCACTACTCGTTTCACAGCACAGCCTCTTCAACTTCGACAACACCGTTACAAAATCCATAATTTAAATGAAAAACGAACAGAAAAGCAATCGCACAAAATTTCTCGCGGATTTCAAAAAATTGAAGTTAAGAGAGATGTAGAATATTACGACGAGAACAGGAGTGGAACTGGAAATACCTGAAGGTCGCCGATTAAATCGGACAGTTTGCCGTTTTTGATGAGGACAGTGCCGGTGTAACCTGATGGAAGAGAGTGAAATCACAAAAATGAGAAAAAAAAAAGTAGCTACTGACATGCTATTAAGAGAGAGATAGAGCGCGAGAGATAGAGCGAGAGAGATCTACCTGCTCCAGCGATGAAGAGGATCTTGGAGATCCCAATTCCGCTATGCATAGCCATAGCCATGGCGAGAGAGAAAAGTGAGAAAGATTCGTTGATCGGGTTCGGTTGCTCTATATAATGCTTTCACTACTGACCCAAAACGAGAACGAAACCGCCTTCCAAACGATTTCGTTTATATATATATATATATCTACTCTTAACCTATAATAAAAATCGAAACCGTATTTTATTTATGTATTTAGATAACTAATTAAGATATTTTTATTTTTAAAAAAGTATAAGTTATTTTATTACTATACAAATTTCAAATATGTTTCTCTTTCAGAAAATATGAGAAATTGGAATGATTATCCATTAAATTGAAATTCACTTTTTTTATTTTTCTGAATCCTATATTTATTTTGTTTTTAGTTGAATATGATTCGTTAATATATTTTAATTTTAACAGATTCAAAACATCTCAAATTTCCAAAAAAAATTGTTTTATTTTAAAATATAATGAAAATATTCATTGTTATCTCAACAAATTGGAGATTATTTATTTCTAAATATTTGTTTCCATCTTATCATTAGATGCATTTTAAAAGTTAAATCTTAAGATTTGAAAAAATGTGAGTTTTAATCTCTCAAAATGTCAGATATATTCTCAAGATTTTATTAACAAAAATTGTTAAATATTCATTCTCTTTCTTTGATATTTAATTACTATTTTAAAAAATATTATTATGTGTTGGTTATTATTTTTATTTAACTCGGTATAAAGTTAAATGTACTCATAACTCTACTTTGTAGAAGTGGTTTTTTTTATGATACCATTTCTTTTAATTGAGTCTTAGGTGTTGAAAAAAATAATATTCATAATGTAAACTCGGATTTAAATATTTTTTAACTCTATAATATATTTATAAAAAGAATTTTTTTTCTTTACAATTAGTTTTGATTTATTTGTAAAATGTTACTACTACTTCTTTTAGATAAAATTAAGAATGCATTTAACCTAGCTATTAGCTCATGTGCGTAATTTATTAGTTAGTTTTCACCAATATAAAAGTGTTGGTGAATAATTTAAAGTGAAGCTTTTATATTATCAACTTCAATTAACTTGTAACATAATCGATTTTTTTTTATAACTACTTTTTATAATTTAATAAAAAAAATACATTCTCTATGTCTTTATTTACATATTACTACTTATTTTAATTTTGAATTTAATTATTGTACCATTTCTAACATTTATTATATTATCTTTTAATGTTTTATGTAATTTAAATTAAAAAAATTAGCTATAAATTAAAATAACTAATATATTACATGATGTTATATCAAAATTACACACAATAAATATTGTAGAAATGAATAAATAAAATTTAATTAATATTTATTCCATCAACTCATTCAAATACTAAAAAATATATATAACTCTTAAAAACATAAAAAGGTACTAAAAGTTTAATTATTTTAATCCTAAAAAATATTCATTATTGTATTATTTTTAGTAGATGGTAGGTTACTTTTTAATTTTTTATACATTCAAATAAAATAATTAACATTAGAAATTGAAGAAATTAATATTTTACTAATCTTATATAAAATTATAAAGTAAAAGCAAATCGAATGTAATGCAAATTCGAATTGAAAAAAAAAACTGAAAATAAATAAAATTTAATTAATTAAATATAAAGATAATATTTTGTTTATATAACCCCTCATAGATAACGAGATATAAATCGTATATGAAACCACTTAACAATTCCTAGAGTGTTCCTACACCTCCTCACTATTTTTTTTCTATTCCAAAAATATTTTACATTTTTTTATTATTTTCTTTTATTTCAAAAATACCCTAAATCTCATCCTCAACAATCTTTGTTTTTCTCTCTCCATGTTAATGGAGCATTCATGTGACTCAAATTTGAACTTATGATATATTGCAAAATGTAAAATTCAGATTTTTTTTTCTAAATTTATAGAAAAATGTTATATATATGTGTATTTTTCTTTTTTTTACATTTAATATCTATAATTTTTAACATTATATTATGTTTTAACTTATATTGACTCAAATAAATTGAATAAAGTATTTAATTTATTAGATAAATAATATAAAAATATTATTAAATATTTAAAATATAAAAGAAAAGTTATCTGTTAAAGATTTGGAAATTTTTTAGTTCTTTCTTCGTTATAAAATTAGTATATAATAATAATAATAATAATAATAATATTATTATTATTTACTATTAATATTATTATGTTTATTATTTTGCATTTACATTTAACTTTTAAGTTTATAAAATGGAAGTGGTAGAAGCACTAATATTGAAGTATCCTTTGAATTTTATATTTTACAATATATCACAAGTTTAAATCTGAGCCATGTGAATGCTCCAAAGAGAGAAAGAGAAAGATTGTTGAGGATAATGAAGAATGTTCCATTAATGTAGAAAGAAAGAGAAAAATTATTAAGAATAATGAAAAAGTGTAGGATATTTTTGAAATAAAAAATAATAATGAAAAAATGTAAAATATTTTTGAAATAAAAAAAAATAGTAGAGAGTTGGAGGAAACAACGCCCAATTCCTAAATATCTCGAACCCATCTCTTAAAAGGTCAAACTGAAAATCACAATTGGACTGTTGCTTTTTATACCCCTATCAAATTGTGTCCTCCACCCCATCAGAAAACTTTCAGAAATTGTTTTCCGTATTTATGAAATTGTTTATGGTGATTCGGAAAATAGATTCCGTAAGCGATAATGTACTTGTAGAAATGTGATAAGGTCCAGGAAGCAATTAACTGAGCAGCTATTGCAACAGCATTTCCCTTTCACCTTCAAGCCTGATCCCTAGACTTTCCTTCACCAACAATTACAACCCCAGAAAGTACAGATATTACAAACTATTATAAATACATGATATAATTTATAAGCTATCTCGAGTAATAAAATAATATTATAAATAATTAGACGTATAAATAAAAAAAAAATAGGAAAACTATACAAAACACACTATATTTAGGGTGGTAAAAAGAAGTAAGTTTGACTAGTTAACTTAATAGTTCAACCAAAAAAAGATCAGAATAATCTCTTCAACTCAGCAACCCGACATAATCTGTCTTACCTAGTACAATCTGATAGGCTAGTCCAGTCATTCGACAACCCAACATCATTAAAAAGTTTAAATATAAAGAACTCATCCTCTCCTAACCCAATAAATTAACGTATCATCCAACATTATTAAAAAGAAACCTAAATACCGGTTTGCCACCCCTAACTATAACCACCATATTACAATTTGAATATTTCATAGTTTTTTATTTTTTCAGATTTATTACAAATATCTACTTGTATTTGTTTCTATTTTCCTTTAAATTTTGATTGATAGATAAATCATTGTAAAATTTAAAAAATATTCTATAAAAAATATTGCAAAAAATTGTCATGCAAAAAGAAACCGTAACAATTTTTCTTGTTAAAAAATCAATTTGGAAAATACCACCTACTTTTTATAACATTCCATTTAAATAATCCAATACTCTTGAGGAAACATCACAAGCGGAATAAATTAAAACAATTAACTAAAAATAAAATAAAAATATATTTTCAGTTATTCAAAACATAATTATAACTCAAGTTTTATATAAATAATTCTAAACAAAAACTATATATTTATTTATACCAAATTTCTTATATTACAACCACAAAGAAAACTAAAGAAACGATAACACAATACATGTTCTAAAGAAATCTCATCTCTCTTTGTTTACATCTATAACGTAATCATTTCAAGTCATATAAAAAACATACAAACAATAATGCAAGAAGGATAAACTAATATTATAAAAGAATCAAATCATACAATTATAAAACATCATATTCATTTCCAAACCAAATCAAACATAAACATATATATCAACCACAAAGAAAACTAACTAAACGATTACATGCTCTAAGAAATTGCATATCTCTTTGTTGACACCTATAAGGTAATCATTTCAAGTCATATAACAAACATACAAACAACAATACAAAAAGGATAAACTAATATTATAAAAGAATTAAATCATGCAATTATAAAACATATAATATAATTCATTTCCAAACCAAATCAAACATAAACATATATATGAATTCTAGACTTGACCAATCCAAATATATGTATTGATGTTAGACTATGACAAGTTGTACGCTTGTAGTGGTGGAACACCTGGCCCCCAAACTACCACACAATATTAGTTCATTAACAACTTATGAACAAAAAACACATGACTATAGACTAGGACTTCCTGCTGTTCCTCACCCCATAATCCCCCTTCTCTACCTGAAATGGAATGATTATTGGAACATTATGATAACTTTCAATGTGGAGTCCCTACTTCAATGCATATATAACGTCATACATAAACCATCATAATATTCAATATATTACTAAACAATCATTATAGTATTAAAACATTTCCATTCATAAGAAGTAGAAGACAAGAAAACAAAAGAAACCAAACCTACATACAGGGTGTCTAATTTTATTTTTTTTACAGATAATTATCACACCTAATAATCGATTATTTTAGAGAAATTTCACACAAAAATGACCTTCTTACTGAAATAATCCATTATCAAGTAAGATAATCGATTATTCTAGAGAGCTTTGAAGAAAGGATGAAATTCTAATTGAAATAATCTATTATTAGTGAGATAATCCATTATTCTCTCAGTTTTCGAGAACTACTTGATTTTTTTGATTTAGTTATACCTAAGACTCATCCAAATGACCAAAACGGCATCCTAAACACTACAATTGATTTAAAAACAATTTGTATCTTAATTGGATACCAATTTGGTTATTTGACCAGGAAACAAGATTCAACTAATCAACCTATAACTCAAAACTCATATACCAGTTTTCTTATGCTTTCAACCAGGTTTCTAGTAACTAAGTTCCAAATGACCTCAAAGTAAACACCAACCATCAGATTTACAAGTACAACCATTGCTCCAAACTTTCACCAGTCAAGAATCCCTTTTCTTGGCTAAAACTAATCATTTCACTAATCTATTGACGAACCAAAACCTCAATCCACTAATAACTTCAATAAAATAGCTATTCATGGATCATAATTCATCAAAACTTAATTAAAAACCTCTAAACCTGCAACTTAAGGGTTTCATTGCATCACAGTACAATTCAACAATCCATTAATCCTCTAGGCAACACTTATCACACAAAATTCATCCATAGTTCATCCAATAAGAAAACCACTTTGCATCATCAATAATTCATCAACTAAACATCAGTTTCACTACATTTTAAACATGAACACAAACTTATAATAAGCTCTAAAAATAACTTAAAATATATTGGTTAGCTTCTCTTACCTAATGAAAAGAGAAAACAACTATATTCAATTAAAACCCCTGCCTCAACTCAAATAACTTTAACGATACCTACAGACCACAAAATGATGATCAGGGTCGGTCCTTATGACCACTGATCGACAAAGAACTAAAAAAAAAAGTTGGATAATACATGTGTCAACCTACTTGCATGTTAAACAGCAAATCAAAGGAAAGAAAGTACAAACTAACTTACTCTATAAGAAAAATTGATCAAATGATATTGTAGTGGATAATTAAAGAGCTAACAATTTTAGAAGGAAAGGAGATAAAGTTTCATAAAATAGGTTTTAGATAATAAATGTTTTAGATAATGAAACGTGTTTATAAAATTTTATTTATATTATCGAATTTTTAATATTTAAATAATTGACTTCATTATTTAACAATACCTATTAATATTAATATTCTATTTTTTTTACGTTTTTACACTTTTTATTACAAATTTAAATTTTACAAAGTAATTTTCTTACGAATTTTAAATTCACGAATAATTTCTTGAAAAAAACAAATTTCCAACTACTTTTTCGTGAGAAATTGAATTTGTAAGTATATTTTACTACTAATATTTTTGAAAAAAATTTCACAAATATATTTCTTTATAATAAAAACTATACAATTACTCTTTGAGGCTCAATACATATAACAAAACTGAGCTACATAACCACCGCTAAAAACGATCAAGGCCTTAACGAAACTGGATAGAAAAAAGTTTGCAATTTTTAACCACCAGATTCAACATTATAAGTGATGCAAATTAAGTTTTGCTGTACAAACTGTAACACCCCTAGTTTTCATATCTTAAAAGTGTGGCAAAATTTAAACTTGAAAAGATGGAGGACAAATTGAAAAATTTATTAAAAGAAATCTTATTACTTTTTAAATAAAACGTATAAAATACTAAAGAATTTTCAAAGATGGATTGATTGTCTATCAACGAAAAAAATTGAGGATTTTAATGAAATTTAATTTAATATAATTTCAAACATAATTGTCCAAATCACAATTACAGAAGTAAATGTTTATTACAACTTATACATTACTCCAATGATTTCTAGAACATTTAAATAAAATTCTCTTCACATCTCCCCTCTCTCGTCCACTACTGCTCCAAAAATCATATGCTGAACTCCCGTATAATATACTTTGTACATACAACATTTACATAAATAGTATATTACATACAACAATCAACAAAGCTAATAAACAACCTTGGTAAAGTTTATCGTACCACAACATCTACATCAACTTCAATTAATTTATCACATTTTAATATCAACTTAACAATGTTTTTATTCATTAAATTTACATATATTTACTTCAAGCCTCAAGATATGGGAGTGGACATATAGTGTACACTACAGAATGATATACCAAATCAATTCTATTTTATACGAGGACTAATATCATGCCATCTAATGTTTATATAGTATCATTGAAATGAATTATACTTAAACAAGGATAGTTCATGTATTTCTTATTATAGTGTACCACGCTTTATTTTCAATTAGAAGGGGATAAATCAGATGAAGAATCAATTTAGGCATTTAAGGAAGCTTAAGAAAATTTCTATTTGTTAGCTATGTAGATTTGTTTCAATTGAAGGAATAATTACACGCATTATGGGAATGCACTCCTCGGTCAAGTTAAAACATTAGCAAACATCTTTACTATATTTTATAAACCAATTATCATACATTTATAATTTTAGAATTTATAAGTTACACACCATTCACGGTATTAAACAGTTCATAACACTTTTGAAATTAGCTAATAGCGTCAAAATTCTAAATCTACATAATTATAATTTATCATCATCAATTTATTTACTTTCTCTTAATTTTATATTATACCTTATTTCCGCATACTTATACAACCGCTCAACCTTACTTCCTCTCCTTACTTTCTTTCTACCATTCTCGTGCTAAAAAAAATTATTCTCAACCAATACCTTTATATGTAACCTATACAGATACATTAAATGAATGAAATTGTTGCAATATGTCAGCATAATAATTGGTCTATCAAAAAGATGCAAAGTTTTCTTTACCTTAAATCAAGAAGATTAATCTAGGCATACTTAAGATAGAAATGTGCAGATTTTTATGTGTAAATAAAATAATGGAAAATGAAAACAGAAAGAGAAATGAGACTAATTAATTGTCCAATTTCATGTGAAATATCTATTATGTTTTATTTAAAGATTAAAACAAGAACAGAAAAGAGGAAGGCCATCTTTAGCCCATACGGTGGACAATGAAAGGAAAACCCATGCTACCAACTTAATTATATTTTTTATACAAATTAGCACCTACATGCCAAGACCGTAATAGCATCTTTAAATTATTTAAAAATTTCAGAAGAACACTCATTTTATCTGGACCGTGAATGATAGCTAGCCTTGGTCTAAAAAAATCTTCAGCATATACCACATGGCAGAAACCATTCAAATGCACCATAAGATGGAATGAAAAGACATCTTTTGTTAGCCTAGATAAACAACATGTACACTTATCAAACAAAACTTCTGACAACAAAATGACTAAAGTTGAATGTTTGGAATAGAAGGAATAATACTCCACCAAATATTGCACCAAAAATATATTTTCTTAAAACCATCATGGCTTAAATAAAATACGTTAATTAAACTTTTATGATTTAAGTTTACATAAACAATTACCAACAAAGAAGACTAACGTACTAAAGTAACTAAATTAGATATTTAACAAATTATTATTAAAAACAAATACCCTCACGGCCCTCCCATGCCTCCTTTTTATAACTTATCCAATTCTTTAAAACCACCAATATATACTTACGAGAATGCTACACAGAGATCCCATTACCAATCGTTTATAAACAAAAATATAAGGTGGTCTACCACTAACTTCTTATTTCCGTACCTAGTGAAAATTTCCAGTAGCATCTAACTACATCCACACTATTTTACTCTAAATTCTATACCACTTAACTATCTCTTTCTCTGCCTTTTCTAAAAGTAAGAAACCATGTTCACGCTTCTGCCAACATCTAAAATTCCGAAATAAAACTCTTAGTCAATACATCTTCTATAGGCAAATGAACTAGATGAAAACCATACATTACTTCTTACATCTAGGCTCAACCAGCCTTTATTTTTAAAGGGAAACAGCATCTTCAAAAGTGAAAATACAAGTACCAAGACTGCTGAAATCAGGATATTCAAGATTAAACTAATTACTTTTTAGTAACCAAGATTCAACAATAAGTAGAGTCCATTTAACTCCTATGTTAAAATAGAATACACTTAATCAGACTTCTATATCTGTTTCCGTTAAACACTAAACTTAGTATTTGGCTAATAGTAAAATGGAAATATGTCCTTACCTTGACCTTAAACATGCATCATATTAGAATATGAATTCTCTTCAATAGCTAAGGAATATTATTCTCCCAAAAGAACATGGCCAAAGGCACCATACTAATGTGTACAGAGTGGTAGAGAGTAACAACAACATTGTGGCCCATGTGAAACTAATTCTCCACCATATAAAACCTTAAAATGAATAAATGAATATAGGGTCCCTATGCAATAATTCTGCACGACCTTATGGCAATTGAAAGGGATGAAATTAGTCTCATACTACCTTTTAATGGAGCAAACCGAGATCTATACATAATACACCTACATTGGAAAGTCTAGAGGAAAAAAAATATATATTAGCAATCAAGTTTTCCTTTCCCTCTAAATTCAAATTTACAATTTATTTGTAAGCTATACTATTCGGTCATCATCTTCTAGATCACGATTATAAGTGAGTTTCAACAAGTTTATGAGGCAAAAACAGAACACAAGCAAATCAACGGAATCAACATATATAAACTATTTCAAGTAAAGCGTTATTCATGGATTAGTTGCCCTACCTCCTTTTCCAGCAAAGAGAACTTTAACTATTGGTGCTCTAAATTCTAAGCCTCCTCTCTTGCTTGCTCTCACTTTCTTACAGGTTCAGAAAACTTCTAAAGCACACTCACATCTCCTATCTCAATCTTACGTTCTCATCCTTTATTTTTTTTATTTTTTCATTAATTTTCGTTCTCCCTAGTTAAGAAGGAACCCAATGTTTTATTCTTGCAGCCAGCCGCCTAAGAGTTGGACGTTTTCCCAAGACAAAGAAACCTACTTCCCATCCTACGTTCATTGTCTCCGTCTTTACATATAAGATCCTGTGCATGATTTGCTCCCATTGGCTAACACAAAGGGAAATCTGATAGGAAGCAAAAACGTCCAAGGATAGAAAACAATACCTGTGCGTGTGGGGAAAAGAAGGAAATAATGCAATTGTGTGGCAAAAGAGGACAAAACCCGTGAAAAAATGAAGAAATGACAGAAGCTACAGTTTTTCCTTATCCAAAAGTAAGGATTATAAGTACTGTATTAAAATAATAGACAGTATAAATTTTATACTGTAATAGATACATATTCTGTCTTAACAAATTATTAAAAAAATACCGGTACATACTATGATATTCTCATAGACCGACTAAAATTACTAAACTCATACACTTAACACTTAAACACCTGTTCACTATCATACAACTAGAAACGTTTATTATTTGACTTATGCAGAGAAGAGAAAAATATAATATAATAGTTAGGGGTCTCACACAAACTAAAAACTAATCTTGAATTTGACAATAGTTAGTAACGGGCCAATTGATAAGATACAATATTTGAGATACATACACAACTAGCAGATTGAGTTATTAAGTAGGAAAAGGATTTCTTAACTCCATATAAAAGAAAACAGACTAAAAATGACAGATCATGTATCATAAATTTAAAATAGGAGTATACAACATATATCAGTTACTTGGTTATCTCTATATCAGGAACCACAAACTAAATCAAAAGATGTATTGACAGTAGATTCCCACATATCAAACTAATATATATACTTCTGGAAAGCAATTAGCCCTATAGGAATTTATACCTTCTAGTTCCTAAAACCATATAGCCTGTGTTTCAAGTTCAGATTACTAAAAAAGAAGTAAACTATTCTTTCAAAGAAAAAGATCAAGGACTTGGGTTGAGGGCCACAGAGAACTCACCTTTTCCATATTTGCTCACAATGGATGCAGCAAGGACAACCAGCTCAACAAGTAAAACAAAATTTTAATGGAGCATAAAGGAGGTTGAGAAGAGAGAATACCATTTGCCTCCATGTGAATCCTTCTTTTTCCTAGATAACATAATTTCTTGTCAAAATCAATTAAAAGAGTAACCTCAATAGATGTAATAAATTCACTAGAACTTAGCTAGTCACATGCAATCCTTCAGATTCATTGAACATACTTAAGCCGTGTGTAATAGAAGTGCTAAAGCTATAATTTCACAACACACATAATATCTTCTCCTAGAATGTGATTTATGGGTAAAGTGTTGTGAATGTGACTCATTTACGTGCTCAACAAACAGCAACCAAATAGTATAGTTTATGCTATTTCAATGAGGAATAACATATTGTACAAGTATTTAGTTAGTTAATTGAAGTCACAGGTAGTCGAAGGTAGAATATATTGCACAAACCCCAAAAGCAAATGCCCCTAACACTAAGCTTTATTTCACATGCATTCCCAAACCCTTGAATCTCAACAAATATCTTGTAAGACTGTTTGATACACCATCATGTCTTGCATTTATGTCTTTCTTTTTCTCATGTTCACACTTTTCCATTAGCAATTGAATGCTGCTAAAGTACCAGAGTTTTGCCATTTCACATCATTAAGTTGAATGGTAGCCTAATTTACATTCAATTTTATGACCCAAAGGAGTAAAACAGAATTACAAAGACAGCAAAATAAGTAATTATAAACTACAGTCTCTCGAGTTGAGTGTGCAAAGTTCATTGCATTAGTCAAGAAAATGGCACATACAAATATAGAATTTAAAACTAAAATTCAAGTACCTTATATAGATATATATAGCTACAGTTTTGGACAATCATGCCAAATTCGTGGGAACCACAGGCATTTACGGTCACAGCCACTGATAAACAGACCAGCTTAAAAACAAATCTTCCCAAACCCTACAATTGGTTAAAAATGAATATTCCAAAACTCTATCATCACCAAAAACAAGCTGTAACTAAAATTTGAACAGCAATATAGTAAAAGCAGAACCAAAATAAGTTGTATATAGAATCATCATTGTATCCTGATATCATGTATGTACATTAAGGTCCCTGAATTGTTAAAAGGTAACAAACAAAATTGCCATTATCATTCATACAAAAAAAGATGTTAGTACAAAATTTGCAGCAACAAAAAATCTGCTCTAGATGGTTGTCTTGGACAAAATGTTAACTGACAATTACGATAAATATATCTGAAATTTCTCACAGAATGCCTCTATATCTGAACCTCTCATACAATGCCAGAGTTGAACACATGTAGATCCAGTAAGGTATTGTAATGCCCCTTCTCAATTTCTTCATCTTTTACTTGATGAAGAACAAGGGTCTCAATAATAAGGTCTTCCCAATCAACATCGTCCACTACCATTCCTTTTCTCTTCCTCCTTCTTTCAGGACAAGAGCTATCTAAAGGGACAGAAACATCACCTCGATTAGGATCTACTGGATGCATGATTCGTTTTATCCGCAACTTAGCAGCATTGATTCTCTCCTTCCTCATTTTACATTTCAATTGACCATTGACAAACGATGGCGGCATTGTATCCACACCAACATCCTTCTCCATTAGTTCTTTAAGCATAAGCTTCTTGCTCAATTCAGATTTTCCATCCCACCACTCCCTACACTCCAGAATATCAAATTGAAAAATAATCCTTTTCCGAGCATTCCCGCTCCCTCGCAATGGCTCAGCACAACGATTTTGATCTAAAAACTTCTTATACATCACAGACAAGCATTCAGTGGAAATCTGCATTCTGTCAGCATCCTCAATACTTTTACTCTCCAACAAAAAATACTGTAAATCCTTACGCGAAGTCACGCCATCAACGCCGTATTCAAATTCATTGTCATGTCTCAAGCATTCAGCAACCACATCCTCCAAGTCCACCGCAGCTCGATCAAGACCCTTCCTCTTCTCCTGAGTCTCCCCAGGATTCAACATAACCTTCCTCTCCATATACCGAATCACCAAAGGCGCATTCTTAACAATGTTTTTAACAGTAACATCCTTACCCCAAGGCAACACCTGCGCAGCCTTCACAAGCGTCTCAAGCAACTCCTTATATCTTAGCCTACAAGTTGAAACCGTAGCATGAACTTCCTTAGCCAATTCCTCCATCACCACCACGACCCCATTCAACTCCGCCACAAACACCAAGACCGCCACCACCAGCGGAAGGGGCCGGCGGCCGGTGCTCAAAAACCACTTCACCGCACATTGAATCAAAAACACCCCCTGTTTCCGCATCTTCTCAATCACACCGCTCTCAACAGAGGAAAAAACACTCGAATTTTTAATTGTTCTTTCCAACGAATGCACAATGTCAAACTCCGGAAAATCAGGTCTCAGATCCAAAAAATCAACAACACGCTGAATCATCTTACCGATTTCATAGATGTCGCACTCCACCGTGGAGGCAATCTCCGCCATGGGCAAGGGTCGGTCCTCCCTCCGCATGACAACATACGCGCACGCGCCGACGAGCACGCGGAACCACTCACCCTGGCCAAACTCACCATCGGTTATGGTGTACACCATGCTCCTAACGTCGCTGTTCTTGGAAGATAACCCTAGACTGTAGGTTACTTCCTCGATGGTGCTTTTTGCGGTAAAGTGTTTCCTCTCTCTATAAGAGTATACGCTGCCGGAACCGGCGGTGCCCACATGGATGAAAGTACCCTGGGGACCATCGATGCCGCCGATTTGGGCTTCAAATTGGTCGAATTGCTGAATGCAGCCGCAAGAAGAACATATCAACGCACCAGATTCATCGTCGCGGATGAATGAGTTTTTGTCACAGTAGCTGCAAGAAGAAGGAGACATGAAACCCCTCGTTCCAAAGAGTTTTTTACAAATTTAATTAAATTGAGTATATATAAGCCCTTTTCAATATTTATAAACGACATATTGTCTTTAAAATTTAATTATATTTTATTTAATTAATGTAAAAAATAATTTCAAGCTATTAAAAATATATTTTATAAATATAATTCTATTCAAGATGATTACTATGTCATAACGACTAATATAATTTATCAATGAACTAATATTTTATACACAAATATTATATTATTATATGATAAATAATATTATAATAGTATAGTATTTATATAATTATTCTAATTTAAAAATAATTAAAATTTCATATAATTATATGATATTTATAATTACTATAATTATACATATTTATATAAAATAAAATATAATATAAATATGTGGGTTTAATTTAAATATATATCTGTGTGTGTTTCAGCTAAGAAGACTAGGAAGGAGATTAAGGAGAAGAACAAGATGTCCCACATTGTTCACTCCCTCCCCTTAAAGCACCTCTCACTACCCTTCCACTCTTTTGTTCCTCCCAAATTCATTGTTCCTTTGAACAGGAACTTTTCTTTCATTTTTCCAACTTCTCTCTCCGTCAGATGCAACCACTCCAACCTCGTGGAACCCTTCCCACCACTGCCTCAATATCCTTCGGGTTTATCTTCAACATAACTCCAAAATTTATCATTTTTCTTTGAAAACTCGGAGTGGAATAATGGGTGTTTGTGTTTTCAGTTGCAGAATTGCAGCAAAGGGTGTATGCAGATTACTCTGTTTATACAGCGAAGGGTGTGCTCACCTTGACTCCTAAACCTCCAGAATTTGAATCAAAAGCTGTATGCTCTGATATCTGTGTTTCTGGTGTTTTCTGTTTTTTAATGTGAGTGAGTGAAATGCTTAGTTATGGCAGAAGGCTTTGGTGTTTGTTTTTGCAGTCTGGGGCGTTTGGGGTGTCTAGGGAAGGTTATATGTTGCTCCAGTTTGCTCCTTCGGTTGGTACTGAAGAATCCATATATGATTGGAACCAAAAGCAGGTAACTTAAGATTCTTCTATTGAGTCTAATAGTTAGGTAACTGCATGGTGTTCGTGTCTTTGTAAAAACAATATTATAATTAAGTTACTGAAATTTTGGTTAGTCCACTTTTTAGGTTCCTTAACTATGGTACGATAAAGTTGAGATAAATAAAAGAGACATATTTAAGATTAAACTGAGAGAGCTTGAAAACTCTCCTGTATGATCTCATATTTATATTGATAGTATTATGGTAAAATGTGTATAGGGACGGTGAAAGATCAATCATACATACTTAGGTACGAAGATAGGTACGGCACTAGTATTTTCCCAATACAACTACTTCCTAATGCTTATTCCAACAGATAATATTATCTGATCTTTTTGTCTTGATAACAGTTTGAGTGGTTTCTTAGGGGCTACATTGGTATGCCATCTTTTTGTGTTTCACTTTGGGGAAACTTTAGTTTTGATTAGTTTAAAATTATGCTAATTAAATGGATAATGCTGACAATTAATTTGTTGTATGTAAGAAATTAGAAGTGGTGTTAAACAAAAAAATATGTATTGGGAGAAAGGGGTGCAGTGGTTGGACTTAAGTCTGAAACTTGAAGTTGAAGAAGTTCAGGACAAGGCCATTATGTAAAACTGAAATGAAGGAAATTAAGGAAGTTTAAATTTTTGTTTTTTGAATGAGACTTGAATTAGACATTATCAAGTACATAATAAATTTTATTTATGGTCTCTTTTCTCTTGCCATCCTATCACTAACAAGTTGCTACTCATCATCATAATATATCATCATTCATTGCATTGATGCTTCTGTATGTTTGCCTTTGCCAGTTCAACCGATTTGATTTTTATCCCTTCTTTGAGAAAAAAATAAAGATAATGATTTCATTGTTCTTATAAGACGGTTTAGTTGTTAGAACTACCCATAATGCCATATGCAAGGAGTGTGCTCAGATTTAATGTCAAATGTTGCAATGCACTATACCTCCATTTTTCTCTGGCCTTCTTTAAGTAAGATCGCTTGTAGGCTCCCATGAGGCCAATGGGCCCTTGATGAGGCCTAAAGAATGAGTGGGCTCCATGAACCACTAGGCCTTGAAGGTAGTAAGACAAGACAGGAAAAGTGTATGTGAGAAAGAAGAATCAGATGGTTAAGGTGGCATGACTTAGGGGCAGAGCAGTTAGATGAGAGATAAGGATATTTGGGTGAATGGAAATCCTATTTGTATTCGGTTTTTCTGTTAGTTAGGGGAGAGAGGGATTTTGGTAAAAATGGGAGGAGCCGCTTGTGTTGCTCTAGAGGAGCATAGCTCTGGCCCAGTGCGATTTGTTATCCTTCTATATTATGCTTTCATTAACAAAATAATACAAACATTTGTGTTTACTTCAGCTTTTTCTTTTTCTTCTTGCTTTTGAGGTGTGGAGTTTGTAATATTTGGTCCGACCTAACAAATATCTCTTTCTCGTGAATGTCACCAAAGAAGAAAGGAAGTAAGGTGAAATAAGGGGAACCAGAAAATACAATAGTCATGGAGGCTCGGGTTGAGATTGTTGAGGGAGAACTGAAATGAATGAGAGTTGTCATGGAGGAGATACGATTCCAAGCAATCGAAAATCAGTGAACGATAGCGATGATGAGTAAGGAGGCTACAATAAACCAATTGAAGTCAGTGAAATTGATGACTCGTAGCTGGGAGAAAATCCCTCACATGGAGGGAGAGAGCTCTATCGGGCCTAAAAAGACAAAAGATACAAAGTAGAAGAAGGAGCCTACTAGTATTAGATTGGCTTGAAGTCCTTAGAAGGAAAGGAGCTTGATGAATTCAGACAAACAGTGAAAAACATTGAACTACCTATATGTTCACAGTTTGCATAAAGAAATTACAGCCCAAATCAGAAGTTTGCATGTTGTAAGTCAACTTAGGAGAGCAAGACTGATGAATGTAGCAAGAGCCATTGATATGGACTTTGTGAATAAGAACAGAGGATGGCATGGGAAAGAAGAAACACGTATGGCAGGCTATTCGAGTTACAAGACTAGTTCAAATATCTCAGGTCGCATTGCTCCTAGAAACCATGGGACTATAGAAGGGGTTAATGGGGTTGGTCTAGAGCTATCAAAATTAGTAACCCGGTCCTGCCCACCACGGGTTGGTCACTTAGTGAGCCAACCCAATCCGGCTAATTTATCAGCGAGCTAGAAAAATTCGAACCCGGCCCGACCTACCACGGGTTGGTGGGTAAACGGGTTGACTCACTGACTCACTTAATTACAATTTTTTTTTAAATTAAAAAATTTACAAACTTTTTATAATTCAAATCTAAACAAATTTCATTCTCAAATTTCACATCCAACATGTGTGTTTAATTAATTTTGAAAGTAGGGAACTTAAATAATTTTTTCAAGCAAAAAAAAATTTTTTTTTATAAAATTAAAATTAAATTTTAATAAAAGAAAATTAGGTAGGTGGGTTGGTGGGTCAACCCGGTCCACCACGGGTTTAACCTGCATGAGTCGAGTTTAAATGAGCCGGATTGAAATCTGACTCACAAAAAAATACAATTTTTTCAAACTCAACTCGGCCCGAATCCGTGGTGGGCCGGGTTGACCCGCAGGTTGTGACCAATTTTGACAGCTCTAGGTTGGTCCAAACACAAAAAGAGAATCAGGTGAAAATAATAGAAGTGGGCCTATAGATAGGGGAACAAGGCATTTAGCCTATCGGGACTTGTTGGATAGGCGAAAGAGAAGGTTGTGTTTTAAATGTGGTGGACTTTACAACTTTATGCACCAATGCCCCGTGAAACAGCTCTGGGTCATATTGGTGGGTGATGAAATTCCAGATGGAATGTGATGACAAGAAATGCATATGAGAGAGAAGAGGGAGACACAGATGGTGAGCGTAGTGCCTTGAGTTTGCTCAATCTTGGAGCTAAAGAAATAGAGTTGCCTAGAACTCTTAAATTTAAAGGAAAGGTACATGAGTTGCATCTGTTTATTTTGATCAACAGTGAAGCATCACATAACTTCATTTCTAAAAGATTGGTTGAAGCAATTGGTTGGCCATGGGAGACCATCATTCATGCGAGATGGGCACAAGTCAAACGTTTGGAGTTTGTCATGAAATTAAAATTGAAATAAATTGGGACTTCATAATAGATGCCTATTTGTTTGGTCAAGAGGACATTGATATGATTTTGGGCATGTCATGGCTGGTTTCTTTGAGGCCCAGAGAATGAGTTGACTCCATTAACCACTAGCCCACGAAGGTAGTAAGAGAAGATGGGGAAAAGTGTATGTGAGAAAGAAGAATTGGATGGCTAAGGTGGCATGACTTAGGGGCAGAGCAGTTAGTCGAGAGAGAAGAATATTTAGGTGAATAAAAATCCTATTTGTATTCAGTTAAGGGAGAGAGGGATTTTGGTAAAAACGGGAGGAGTCGATTGTGTTGCTCTAGAGGAGCATAGCTCTAGGCAGTGGGATTTGTTATTCTTCTGTATTCTGCTTTCATTAACAAAATAATACAAACATCTGTGTTTACTTCATTTCTTTCTTTTTTTTCTTGCTTTTGAGGTGTGGTTTGTAACAGCCCTCCATTGAACCATAAAGGAAAGCAGATGTAATTTCATTGGAATTTATGATTCTGTTGAACATAGAACATGAGGTAATGTTTCACTTTGCTTGAATGCAGGTATTCTCACTTTCGGTAAGTGAAATGGGGACTCTAATTAGCCTTGGTGCAATGGAGTCTTGGGAATTTTCTCGTAACACTGCTAAGGCAAAAAGGTAGTTTTTTCTCGGTGGATTCATCTGTATTAACAAATAACTACATGAGTGTCCTCAGCACCTGTTGAGTTTTTCTTTTTCTTTTTTGTGTTATGCCATAAATAATGACTGCTGTGATATCATCTTTTAAAGCATTTTGAAAATTATATTATTATGCAGCAATGGAATTGAAGTTAGAAAAGTTTTGAAAGTGGAGCCACTTCTGGATGCTACTGGTCACTCATTTAGCTTAAGTAATTTTCTTTATTCATAAACTTCTGTTGTTATTGTGTCAATTTGATTTTACTTTCCTGCCATCTTGAAGTTGTTGGGATACTCTGCAATGCACTTAGATTGATTCAGTTCACTGTTTTGTGTAAACTGCTAATCGAATCTTAGTAATGGAATATTTTAACAGTAATTAGTCTTGACGTACTTACTTTAAGGAATAATTTTGCTTATCCATTTTTAAGCCAATACCTGAAATATAAAGGAAAAATATTAAATTCTGTAAATATTTACTTCAGTTCTGACTTTGTTATGTCAATTTCCTAAGGTGTTTATAAAAAACCTGCGAACATGGAGGAAATTGAGGAAAACATCTATCTCCCTATTACAAGGGCGCAGCTAGCAGTTTTAAGGTCAATTTTCAATGTATGGTTTCTCATTCTCTCTCTTTCCTCTAGTAGTTGAATATTCATTGTCATGATCCTATTATAATTTGGAATGAAAAGTTCCTGGTTATGTTTATTGAATAAAGTGATATAGCATTTAGGAACAGGTGGTGTACAACATTTTTTTTTTCTTGGACGAATCTAAATTTCCTTTATGCAAGCTGATTCCTATTTTGATTGTACTTTTGCTGCTTTTCTATGCAGTATATCGTGCCGTACCTTCTAGGTTGGAATGCATTTGCAAGCACCATAAAGGCAGAGGTATATAGTCAAATGAACAGTGCCAACCCCAGATACAGTGCAAATAATGAATGGAACAGATAGTGATCATCACTTCATCACTTACTGTAGACAGTTAGTTACAAAACCCTATGCTACCTTCTCAACTTTGAAATGTGTTGAATCTTTTCATTCTGATAGCATAGTTTTTTGAGTATCATTGTTAGAACACTCATTTTTAATTTATTTATTTACTTTTATTCCTTTCCTTGTTTTTTGTGTTTTGGTACTTGCTTTCTTCTTTTGTTTTTGAATTCAATTAGAATGTATTGACAATGTAAATATTTCATCAAATCATGGATTAATTTAAAAGATTCAATTTTTCCTGTCCCTCAATCAAATTCATTTATTGCTGAAACACTATATTCAAGAGAGGACTTGCTGCATTTGTGGTAATCAGAAATGCAAATAACCAATTTTTATAGCTGTTATGCTGGTAAGTAATATATTCTCTACCTTTCATTTAGTAAAAATAATATAAAAAGGTTTATTTTTTATATTTTTCAAGTAAGAGCTAAAAGTTGGGCTTCAAATTCGTCCTAAAGTCATGCCAAACCAAACTTGGGTAAAGAATATCAGACACACAAGCAGAGTGTATAATTTCAATAGTTAGATACTCGTATAAAGTGAGTTTACTCTAAGTTCTAGTAATACAAAAAATTCACATTCCTAGTTATGTACTCTTACTTTTACTAATGTTGACACAGTGAAAAATAGGTTTGTGATTAATTTCTCTTATGTAGAAAATATAAATAATAGAAAAAGTATGAGTTAAGCTCAAAATATAAATAAAGAATTATGATAAGATAATTAAAGATAAAAGATAAAATTGTTGGAACAACAATCGGTAGTGATAGAGTCGCGCAACGAAATGAAATCAACAGAAAGCTTGTTACAGTCACAAATCAAATTACAATGGTCCGTTTTTAGAAAATTAGTTTTCTTAAAGAAATTTTACCGAATAGTAGACGTGCGGAAAATATAAGAGTGTATGGAGTAGAAAAATTCACACACATAATTTTTATACTGGTTCGAATCAAAAGATTTTACTTTCAATTGTTAATCACTATAAAAAATGATTAATGTTTTCACTAAAATCAGTTTCACATATTTACAATAGAATGAATAAAATAGAATGATAAAATCTTCCTTCGATGAATGAATCAGAAGGGTGCTTCCTTCGACCAATGAACTGGAAGTGAGCAACCTACACTTTCCTTCGACAAACGAACCAGAACAATGCAGAAAGAATCTTCCTTCGACCAACGAACCGGAAGATAGCAGCTTTGCCAACTTAAAGAGAATCGTTCTGACCTTTGACACACAAAACGCGAGCTTCTCCTATTCACAAGACCAGACAAGGAAATGAACTAGCTTTTCGGAACTTCCTCAAACAAACTATATGCTCAAAAAGCTCAAAGTTAACCCTCTAAGGATTTAGGCAAAGGTATTTATAGACAACTAGTCTAAAACTAAAAAGTCATGTTGCAACTTCTAGTTATAATCGATTATTGCAAGTTATAATCGATTATTCAAGTCCGTTACATGGTTTTTCAAAAAGTGATAATCGATTATCCTGAGGAATAATCGATTATTTGTCAGACTTGGACAGTTCTCAAACAGACCAGGATAATCGATTATTTGAAGCAATAATCGATTATTTGCGAGAGCAAAGGTTTTCCAAGAATGCTCCCCCTTAATACGATCTCCCCCTTACCAAAACTATGTATGCACTAGAACAAGAAAGCATTTTATTCATGGAAAGAAAGATTACAATTGCATCATAAAGAAAGACATAATCATTTAAAAACATCATGCTAAGTCAAAACAAACAATCAAACAAGCAAGCTAACATAGAATCCTAATTCTAAAACTCCAGACTTGGTGGTCTTTTTGGAAGTTGAAGATTGAGACGATTTTCAATGTTCCCAAGACGAACATCAAAGTCATGAAACTGGTGAGCAACATATTCTTCATGATTCTGCTGCCACTCAAAGATTTGATTAAAATGAGCTTGGTGAGCAAGACTCATATCTTTCGGTTGTTTGGACAGTTGTGCAAAATGTTCTTCCATGGAAAACGTTGATGATGAAGGCATTGTAGAAGGACCAACTTTAGAGACAGCTGCAGCATTGACTAGCTTAGCCATATGAGCGTCCATATTCTCATCGTCATCATCTTGGTGATCATCGTCCTTCTGAATGATCACGAGGCCTCGAGCAACAAATCTCATTTTGCGAAACGTGGTCTCCCCAATTTCAGTGCCAATTGCATAGATGGATCGAGTGAGTTCACCTTCCATATTTATGCCTTTGTACTTAAGAATACAAGAAATGAGAACTGCATAGGTATAAATACCAAATTTCGTCCGAATTGGTTTTTGAACTTTATCGTAGTAGTATGCAGTCCTATGTTTTATTATTTACTTATTTTCATTTTTGTTTTTATTGTCATTTTTTATTTATTTATTTTTATTGCTTTTTTTATTTTATTTTATTTTTAATTTTTGTTTTTTAGTTTCAGGGCGTTTTGTCTTCAGTAAGAAAAAAAAAAAAGAGAGAAAAGAAAGAAAAAGTGTTTTGGTTGGGGGTACAGCGTGTACCCGTGTTGGAGAGGGAGGGGGCAGAAAATCTTTTCTGCAGGAACGATCTAGGTGAAAAAGGTGGAGAAGAACGACAAAAGGAGAATTGGGAATTATCATCCGGGGAGAGAGAACATTGGATCGAAAAAAAATACAACAATAACAAAAGGAGTTTTCAGCCAAGAGAAAGGGGATACACCGTGTGACAATCATTTACCATTCACTTGCAAAGAGATAACGAAGCCAGCAAAAAGAAAGAGATCTTCACTTCACCGGAAGCACGAAGCCGACCAAAGCAATCAGAGCTCCAAGAGAGGTAAGTGCACCTTGTTCACACCTTGCTGCACAATCGTCGTGTAAGCTAGTTGCCATGCTGCTTGTTATTGCTCTCTTTTGAATATGATGTTATGGTGTGAATTTTTCCTTTCTCTGTCATCATCCAACCCATGAATACACTTCATCTTTAATCAAACCCTCTTGATCCACACTTTGACTCCTCTTCGCCCAAAATCATCGACTGGCCTCAATGCGAGAGTCTACCGCTAATATCTCCATCTTCGTCCTTATTGATATATCCTGCCATAAATAAACAAACAGAAAACCAGCTAATATTCCAGCCTCATTCACGGTTCTATTCTCCCCCCACCCTTACGCGCATAACGCCTAAACCAGCTCACGTCTTCATCCACCACCATATCCAAACCTCTCCATCGCATCCTTAACACGCACCATACAAAGCACACATTAAACACGTTGAAACATTCTTGGCATTCTCTCCTTTTCCACAAAGCCAACACGCCTATCAGAAAAACTCACACCAGTTGAGCAGAAATTCACACAGAACACCACAGAATGAAACCAATAGTACCTGTGCTCTATTCATCCCTCACCTGCGTCAAATGAGACCAACCCTTTAAAGTCAGATTCGGAAACCTTAGTGTCTATTTCAATTTCTTGAGTCTTAGAAGAATAGAAGAGAGGACATTTCCATCAAAATTCATCCATAGGCCATAAGCCAGTTTCCCGAACCCACATTTCTCCTCATTCGAAAGTTGCAAGGACCCCAATAACCTCACCGACGACGGCGTCCCCATTGACCCCTCTAAAATCAAGGTCTCTGTCAAATATGGCTTGTGTGAAGTGATGAGGGGCGGCTATTGACTTGACCTGATGCCTAAAGACGGAAACTGGGGGTTTCGATACTCCGAAACTCGAGGCTCTGTTTCCGGCAGGAATAGTAGGTAGGAATGTGAAAAGGGTCCTTGAAAAGCTGTCCCAGTAGGAAGAAGATCCCAACTTGCACACAAGGCCTAAGTAAACAAATTAGTTAATGACCTTGCTGGCGAATCTCCTGCGGAGAGCTTGCTGCTCGTCACACTTGGGGAAAGAGTTGGATTGGCGTATTCTTCGTTCCAAAAGGGGAGCTGACCTCTCAGGCGCGAGACGAAATGGAGAGAGGAAGGGAGCTCGGCGCCGTGGCCGACGAACATCCCGGCGGAGGGAGTTCATGGCGGCAGCGGCAAAGAAGCAGATAGCGGCGGCGGTGAGGGTTTTTGCCATCAGCAACGCCATCTGGGAAGAAGAGTGGTGGCCGGCGGTAAGGCGGTGATCAGCGCCGCCGAGGAATCTCAAGCCGCGGCTCGCGGTGGCTGGTTCGAGGAAGCGGCAGCGCATGTGAGGCGACCCCAACCCTAGGCTGGTATGAGAGAGCGAGACTTTGAGTCTCTGGTATCTGAGTCGTGTGAGTGAGAAATGAGGGGAAGAATGCGAGAACCCCTAAGGGTTTCCTGAGCTGAAGGAACGAAAAGGCCTTGGACCTATAGTTCTGATCCAGCTTTCTTTTGAAAAAAATATTATAATAAAAAACATTTTCTCCTTTGCGCACCCCATTTTCTCACCTGTCCATACTGTGTCCATCCTTTGGCTTGGGTTCAGACCATTTTGATTCTCCTTGAACAAAAAAAACACTAACATTTCTTTTCTTTCCTGCACCATCTATTCTCATTTTCGCACCCCATTTGGGCTTAAGCCCACTTTGATTCTAAAAATGTCTTGCCACCCCATTTTCTCATTTAGCACCTCCAAATCCTTTTTACCTATCATTTTGTTTGTTTATCATTTTTTTTATTATTATTTTTATTTTTATTTTTATCTTTCTTTTTTATTTTTATTTTTATTTATTTATTTATTTTTTCTTTTTTTTTTCTCTTTCCTGTTTTAAATATTTATCTACTTTTCAAATATATAAATATTAAAAACAAAAAAAATATTTTGAAAAAATGTTTTAAAGGTTAAACACATGTGTGATCGCTCGTAGTACTAAAAACCTTTTCTCTTTATTTATAAAACAATCAAAAAATGTTTTAAAGGTTAAGCACATGTATGATCGTTCGCATCGTCCTTGTGCTAAAAACTTTTTTCCCTTCCTTTTATAAAAAATATATGAAAAAAATATTTTAAAAGTTAAACACATGTGTGATCGCTCGCATCGTCCTTGTGCTAAAAACCTTTATTCTTTCTTTTAGAAAAAAAAATGTTTTAAAGATTAAGTACATGTGTGATCACTCGCATAGTCCTTGTGTTAAAAACCTTTTTCCTTTCTTTTATAAAAAATATCAAAAAAATGTTTTAAAGATTAAGCACATGTGTGATCGCTCGCATCGTCCTTGTGTTAAAAAATCTTTTCTTTTTCTTACATAAAAATACCAAAAACTAAAAACATTCACATTTTCAAACAAACAAACAATCTTTCTGCTAGAATTACGTAACCCTGATTTCTCATTTTGAGAATACGTATGAGCAAGGTCAATCATTGTCGGGTACAAAAAAATAAAAAATATTTTTTGTTTCTTTAGAATTTCATTTTTAGGGATAATTAAACATTTTGAAAACCACATCACCTTCGCGTATTTAATTAAAGGTACTTCCTTAGGGGCGTTGTAGGGTGCTAATACCTTCCCTACACGTAACCGACTCCCGAATCCAGAATCTGGTTTTCGTGGACAGTGTCTTTTCTTTATGGTTTTTTCATAGTTTTCCAGAATAAACTATGGTGATGACTCCAAAACTCTTTTCTAAACCCGTTTCTTCTTTTGGATCGTCGTCCCGTCGCGATTCCGGTTGCGACAATAAGGAAGATGGTAAGCATGATACTTTTTGGCCTTCAACATGGTGTCTTGTATAAGTGTTGGCCAATCAATGTGAATGTGATTAAGAATCCCATACAGTAGTAAAAGATCTTGCTCAGAACATTGAGCATGGTTAGTGACACGAGGACATAGAAGCCACACAATCAAGTAATGCATCGTCCTTTCTTCTACCTTGAATCCACCAACCAACAAGTGATGACGATTGGTTTGTTGTGTGGGATTTCTCAGGAAAGATTGAAATGCAAGGATGCGTGTTGAAAATAGAATGACTTAGTTTCAATACCAAGAGGGGGGGTGAATTGGTGAAGTTTAAAAATAAGAGTCTTTTCAAAAAAAAATTTCGTAAAAATAAGAACTTTCAAAAGTTTCTTGAAACTCAAGGAAAAAGATAAATCAAGTGCAGCGAAAAATAGTTGACTATGTAGAATATAAAGTCGACTTGAAAATTAAAGAGTTAAGGGATAGAAGATTCAAACATAGTTTTTATACTGGTTTGGCCAAACCGCGTACATCTAGTGTCCTTCCTGTACCCGGAAGCAAATGCACTATAATGGTCAAGGTTTTTACAACAAGGTTTCTATAGAGACCTCCATGTCAAAATATAAAACACCTCTCTAACCCTCTAACCAAAATATAGGTGATGGGTGTCGCACCCCATGAAAATTTAATGTGCATTAAAGAATGCAGTATAGTCTAGGAAGTGACTCCTAGGTCGTCTCTCAAGGACCAAATGTGGTTCGAGAATTAGGTCAGACACGAAGTGGGGGGGTTGTGAAAAGTTTTGTGAATACGGATGAATAAAATCAAAACACTAAAGCAAACAGAAATGCAAACACAGATCTACAAACAGTTTCAAGGACAGAATGGAAACAATTGGTCATTAACTTAATTACAATGCTTCCTATCACAGATCAACAAAATAAAGCAGCGACTCAAACCTCTAATCCAACATAGTTAACCAACTAAGCGAAGGCTAATCATGTTTTCATAAAAGCGACTAAGTGAACGCAATGTTAACATCAAATCCAATTTACACCATGCAGTTTCGTCAACTAAGCGAAAACTTAACACCAACTGGGCAACTAAGCGTATACCCAATTGCAAGTGCAAATACAAATTTCACATTAACAAGTCAGAGTGGCAAACACAATTACAGTCCAGAAATCTCAAGGAAACATTATAATGTCGCTAATGACCAACTTAATTAATTTAGGCTATCATGACAATTAAATTAACACGACCAATCATACTAGACATCATTAAAGTAAAACACGATACTAACCTAACACTACAAGAGACTAATATCCAGACACAATTAAAGCGATTAAAATACAACACTTAAGCTTAAACATTAGATGCACAATTTTTGACAAATTAAAATGCAAGAAATAAATAACAAAACACATCAATGCTAAAATAACATGAAATGCAACACTTAAACTAATAAAGAAAAAAAAATAGTACATTGCAGCTAGAAAGAAAAAGCAACGTTTAAGCTAAAGTTCAACATGAAAATTTTAAGAAACTATTGTCTCGGTTCAAGCTTCTTCAATTGGAATTGAATTACCGTGTACCTCCCTTGCTTGTGGAATGTTCTTATCTAAAGAAATTTGTAAATGCTGCTGTCTGCACCTCACGCTCATGGTCAAAGCAAAGTAAATGAACTTTCCAATTAGAAATAAACAAATGCTGCAGGCCGTGTCAGCCGTTGATCCACCGTGCATCTCCAAGCCAATGAAAGCAATTGAATTGAAATGGGCAGCCATGACCCGTGAGCAACTTCAACCAAGAAAATCCGTGCCACCAATTCTCTAAAAGCTAACTATATGATTCATGTGTAACCTTCTCTACCAATTGGAAATGGAAGGCCATCACCGTACTACTCCATAATCAACCCGTCACTTCACCTGCAAAGCCTCTTTCTAAATGCAAATAAATGCTTTCTTTTAATTCCAATCACCACACACCGTACACACCTACTCTATTCTACCTAATCTATTTCTGAAAACTTTGTTTAATTCTCAAATAAATTTGGTGCAGCACTTCTAATCAGCCACCTCTACTTTCTAAAAGCCAAAAGAAATGAAAAATGAATAAAAATCCCATCCAGACCGTGGCACCATTTGTGTATTGAAAAGCATAACCGTGAAGCACTTTCTCCCTTCCAACGGTGACACATCCTCCAAACATTCAAAAACTCAACTCTTTAATAATAAAAAAAACATGCAAAGCAAAACCAAGTAAATCAAGTAGCTGCTGGACCGTGCCTTTTCATTCAACCAAAATCATCAAATGTAAACATGTTCAAAGAAAGGAAAAAATATGCTCTAAAAAAAAATATTCCAGCCAAGAAGAAGAGAGCCCCTCGACAGCTGCAACCCCTTAAAATCCCATGTGAAGTGTCGGCTCTCCCCTTGGAATCCCTAGGTCCGAGAATTTTGTGCTAATGGTGGAGTCCACCTCTAAAAGAAACCCTAGGAAGGTGCCAAGTGTCTTACAACTTTGGGCCCATCGTAAAATTTGCCAACATTGGCCCAATGTACAAAAGCTTAGTTAAAATTTCTAATCAATTAAATTACAATTTAATTAAAAATGAAATGCCTAATTATTGAGTCTTTAATGACCATGTCTCCATCCTAATGCTCCAAAAGATATCTCCAAAATTTCCCTGCAACTAAAAATGCAATTAATCAGCTCAGAAAATTCAAATTAGCGAAAATACGAATTTCTGATCAAATTAAGCAGAATTAGGAAAAACGGGAAAATAACGGACAATTAAACACAATTCCCTGATTTATTTAAGTGCAATAAACTAAATACAGTCAAGAAAATATCAACTCATCAAAATAGACCACACTTAGTCTTTTGCACTCCTGGGCAAAATCAAGGAATAGTTCAGAGGACATCAGTGAAATGACACAAACTCAGCACACGAAAAACAAAGACTGACAAGTATAGAAACATAATTACACAATTCTCAAGGAATCTGGACAAAGAAAAGAAGTAGACAATATCCCACAAAGAATAAAGGAAAGCAGATACTCAGGAAATCATCCAAGCACTTCAAGACGTGGCAAAATGATCAATCAGCTCAAGAGGTGAATCAAAAGTAACATAACCTCACAGATGCACTATCAGTGTTTCTCTCAAGTGTCTAGGGTAAATAAATTCAACTCAATGCACTCAAGAAAACAAGCAACAACAGACTTGGCAAACCTCCAATATCATCATTCAAACACATATGCATGTTCAAATCAAAAGGTCTTTTATGGATGTAATGGGGCCAAGGACAAGGGAGGATATAATATGGATGAGAAGCTACAAACCAAAAGAAATAGAGGAGCAATGAGAAACAAGTGAAATCACAGTTAAATCACACCCAAAACCTCTAATTCAATCCTCTTCTCGACTCCATTATTCATATAATTTTTTTTCTCATTTTTCTGTATATATATTTTTCTCTTCTTTTTCATCTTGTCTGTTTTCTTTTCTCTCTTTTCAGAGCACAACTCCAAGATACAAGATACACAACATATTTACAAAAACAACACAAGAAAATGAACCAACTAGCCAATTCATCTAAATCCCCAAGGAGACCACACTTGTTCCCAAAACACTTCCAAAGCTCCAAAATTCCCTAAGGTTGAGGTAATCATGGTTTTCCATATATGGTTAGTGTATGAGCTTGAAAACAAAGAAATGGGGAAAGTATAGGCTCAAAGGGGGTTATTAAGGGATCAACAAGGTAGGCTCATCTGGCTAGAGAGGCTCAAGAATAATATTGCCTTTATCACTTCCAAACATGCATATCAATCAAGAATTATCAACAAGAGTCAAGCCAAGGCATATGTGCAAGCAATCAAGAGACATATCACACACAAGAAAGAATATCAAGTGGCTCAAATTCTCACACAGGGTAATTGTCACAATCAAGTCACTCTCTCAAACATCATAATCATCTTCCAAGTAGAGAAAAACAAGGATTTCCAACAGATCAGAGTATCAATGAATTGAAAGACACGTCTACAACCTAAACAAAGTCTAGAAATCAAGATAAACATGCAAAACTGAACACAAGACAAACAAAAACTACCTAGAAAACAAAAAATTTAACGCAGAAAATAGAAACTAATCAAAGAAAAATCAGAATCTCCCCCAATAGACCACACTTAAACTACACAATGTCCTCAATGTGTCACAAACAATAAGATCAACATCATAGCAGTCAACAGATGATGGACAAGTGCAATAAAAGTGGGGAAAGGAGGAGAAGAGAAAAGAAAACTCCCCTGGTCATGGTGGCAATTGCCAATTTTGGACTTGCAGAGAAATGTCTTCCATAAATGGATCAAGAAATGAAGTGCTGAGGAAGGACTTCATCCGCCAAATCCGATCCAGAAGAGAAATGTCTTCCACAACCGGATCAAGGAAGGGATGATTCATCAGTAAATCACCTTTAGTCGTGGAAGACGAAGAAAGTCCACTTGGCTTAAAATATCTGCTCATATATTTCTGGTCCTCAAAATCTTTATCAGTCTCCTCAGGTGTAAGAGTAGGGACATCTGAAGGTGGGAAAGTAGGTGGCACAATGAGCACAAGACTCTGGTTCCCATCTCCTAGGTCGACGACACTGACATCATTTTCTAGATTCTGAACAGTCTGAGAATGTAACTCTGAATCTTGAGACTGCTCCTGAACGAACTGAGTGGCCGTCTGCCCCATCTGGTTGCTCAAACTCTAAATTGACGCTCTGGTATCTTGCATGAACTGAATGTTTTGCATGATCATTTGCCTAAGTAACTCCTCCAATGTAGGCTCAGAAATAGAAGGTTGAGGAGCTATTTGGGTAGGAGCATAATACTGCTGACTCTGGTATTGCTGGACTGATGGAGAATCCCTAGGTCCGAGAATTTTGTGCTAATGGTGGGGTCCACCTCTAAAAGAAACCCTAGGGAGGTGCTAAGTGTCTTACAACTTTGGGCCCATCATAAAATTTGCCAACATTGGCCCAATGCACAAAAGCTTAGTTAAAGTTTGTAATCAACTAAATTACAATTTAATTAAAAATGAAATGCCTAATTGTTGAGTCTTTAATGACCATGCCTCCATCCTAATGCTCCAAAAGATATCTCCAAAATTTCCCTGCAACTAAAAATGCAATTAATCAGCTCAGAAAATTCAAATTAGCGAAAATACGAATTTCTGATCAAATTAAGCAGAATTAGGAAAAACGGGAAAATAACGGACAATTAAACACAATTCCCTGATTTATTTAAGTGCAATAAACTAAATACAGTCAAGAAAATATCAACTCATCAATAGGCATACAACACCCAAAGAACAACAAGATATCCCCTCTCCTGCAGTCTTTGTCAACTTTGAACAATCCTCAAAGTTTTCCCAGAACACAACACGTCCTCTTCCTGTAATCACAACAGGGCAACCACAATCTTCACAAGATTGAGAGAAGTATTTGATCACGTAAGAAACACCTTTAGTGCAGAATGATCAAGCAGTCTTATGCGCACACCAATGCTTGCTCGTCAAGAAACTTTTCAAAGAATGATCACCATTGTCTTCTTGATGAGTTCTTGGAGCTATTCACTTTCTAGCAGAGATTAAGATCTGAAACAATTCAATGAAAATGTTAGAATTACCAAAAGTCTCTGTAGAATACAGAATCACGTCTATATATAGTTTTCTGTTAAACAGATGCTCCCAAAGTTGACTACGCTACTAATACAGTTGACTAGAGTCAGACATTTATGACAGTTATAACATTTAGTAGCATTCAGACCAACTAAATTGATTGCACATTTAATTCAGTTGACTATCAATTAATGCGTGGTCAAAGAAACAAAATACATTCATTATAATTCACAAGCATAAACATAAATTCAAAACATAACTAACTAAGTCGAGTAGCTTGCGCATACAGTCAACTTTGTCATTTCAATGCAGATTTGAAAATCTTTCTTTGCAAAAATACTCATAGCACTGTTTTTGAAAATCTATGCAAAGTCACGAGCTTTAATCGACTTGCTTCATAACGAAGTTGACTTAAAACTAGCAGTTTTGCCTCACAATAAAAGTTCAATCAAAGTGCATGTGGTTTTCTTTTCCAAAACATATGTTATGCAATCACAGATGATATCTCATGTAGAAATCAGTGAATTGCACACATAGACAGAATTAACACAAACATGTTCTTCAAGAATTCATACACATGAAAGTAATGAACATGTAACACATATCAGTACATGTGTTATTAATAATGTGTTGTCATCATAAAAAACCATAAGCACTATGAGATTGTAAGGTTTAGCTAAACGAATGCTTCCCTTATAAAAAATCTCAACAATCTCCCCTTTTTTTGATGATGCACAACCATGATTAATAAACAACCATGTTTGTAGACAACAGCTCATATAATCATTCATATAAACAAACTATATCAAAGCAAAAACAAATGATTTTAACAAAATATTAGAGCAAACAAATGAAGTCTTTCTCAGAATAAAAAAATGAATATATCAACCAGTATCAAGCAATCAATATCAAGCAATAAGCAATCAAAACATTCAAATTTCTCCCTCTTTGTGCATTAGCAAAAATAGGTATGCTCTATGATAATGATATGCTGATAAATGATTTGTCAGAGATGCATCAATGTAAACATATTGATCAATCAATGATGCTCCCACTGTCACAGATAATCACATGATAAAGAAATAATCTCCCCCTAAAGTGTAGGCATGTGAAATATCTAAACTATCATGCAATGCTCCCCTTGCCATTATGCATGTTTTATAATCAAAACCCAAATGCACAATGTAGTTATCACATATTTCAGAGCATATAAAAACATGTGACAGAAATGTATCAAAAGATTTGAAACAAAACAATTAAGCATAGATACATTCAATCAACAATCTCAATAATATCTCAAAAATATATCAATCAATCATAAAGCAGAGATATATTGAGAGAAAAACAGTATATGAAGAATAATCATAATAACCAAATTCCAGTAAATGAAATTTTTAACCCAATTAAACCAGTAGTCGATTTTTCTTCATTGACAATCAATTTCATTGCTCTCCAACGAGTAGAAATTTCAGTAGTATGTCTAGAAGCAATGTTCCTGCAAAACCTTTCAAGATCTTTTGTGGATCAAGCATTTTAAAATCATAGTAATTCAAGAAATTAAACAGATAAGAAGTGAATATGCAGAATTAGTAATGTAACAGTAAACACATGCATAATCAACTTCATTAAACACATAGTCGACTTTAAACAAATATAAGCAGATTTAAATGTAAAGTCAATACTCAACGAATTTAAACTAAACTTCATATTTCATTAATATTTCCAAAAGATATTACAATTAGGATATATCAAAAGGTCATGGCTTATAACGCCATCTTACAAAATATCCTAAGAGCAAAAAACTAATAAAACGAAGATTAACTAGACTAGAACACAAAGATACTAAGACAACAACCAAGATCCAAGAATTAGTTTTAGGTCAGTTAAAGTAATCATTGTATAGATGACCTGTTGTAACCGGTTCTTGCTCATATAATTTTCGGTTTCAACCTATATAAGACATGGATCTCTCAATAATTTCATTCACACAGTTCTCCATAGTTTCAGTTTAGTTTCCATTTTCTTTAGTTTCGTGGCACGTTTCCAGTTCTACGGGTTAGTTTCCAAATTTCTTTGAAGATGTAATGTTGCTCCAGACCTGAATTCAATACAAGTTATATCGTTTCTTTTCAATTGTTTCTTTCTTTCATTGATTCTGCACTGTTCTATTCATTTCTAATCATCATTTACTATCTTCTTCTGTTCATTGTCATTTCATTATAATGTCTTTCATTCTGTTTGCCGATTTCGAGTTAGATAATTTACTATGTTTTTGAACTTTAATTATGTTTTCTATTCATAAGTGATTCTTCAATCTATTTTTGTGACGCGTTTTGTGTTTCTATGTTTTGATCCAAATAACATTTTAGATTTCTACCATATTTCATAATGTCAGATTTTTATCAATAATACTCATTTCAGTTTTCATTCCAACATTACTATTGCATATCAAATTTTGTTTTCTGCATTATTTTTTAGGATTTTTGCTTGCTTTCTTTTTGTTTCATCATTTGAAACGTGTTCATGACTTTAATTCCAGTTTTCCCCAATTTAGCAAGTTAGGTTTTATAGTTAGTTTTACCAGTTTTAGAAATTCAATTCTACACCAGTTCTTAATTCTAGTTTTACATTTCAGATTTCAATTAGTTGTGTTTACTTTTGTTTCAATCTAGTTTCATTTATGAAATTAAGTTTTGCATTTCAGTTTTGCTATATCTAGTTCAATTTCCATTTCTTCATGTTTCACTAAATTCATACACTATTTTAGAATTTTGCATTGCTTTTTGGTTTGAATATTCTGTTTTAGCTTTGTTGTATAGCTCTAAAGTCATTTTTTTATATTTTTGTAGTGATTAAAACTTGTTCCAACCATTTCCATAACCCATTTCACAATTTTATTTCATTGAGGCATTACATCAAATAGCTTTTTTCAATTCTATTTTTCACTCAGGCATTTCATCAAACATTTTTGTTTCTCATAGTTACTCACCGTTTTTCGTTTTTTAGATTGTTGCACGTTTCAATTTTCTTTTCATTTCTTTAAATGCTTTCATTAGTCAATTTTAATTAATTATCACATTGGTTTAGCAATTTTACTTAGGTTTCATACCACACATTCTACCACTACATTCATTTTTTTTTCTTGTATCAGTTTTAGCCTCATTCTTTGTGCTTGTTTCATGTTTTAGGTTAGTACTTGATGTGTCAATTGTTTGCATTTTCTTAGCATTATTTGCAATTTAAATCTAGACAGACACATACAAAACTAATTGAATTCATATTTTAGGGGAAACATTTTGGATTTTTGTTTGAAATGCGACTAAAAGCTTCAACAAATTAGAAATACGCTTCATAGGTTCAAATGCAGTTTTTTTCTTTATAATCTTTACCTACAAATGTTTTTTTGTGAATTAAGCCGAAAGGTTTCCACGAAAAGATGTTAAGAACTCCAGTGAAATCTGCTGTTCATAAATTGAACCTTCTTCCTTCCTACTTTGAGGAGGTAATAACACATATTAATATTTTGTAATGTTAAGTGTTTATCATTAATATAATTTCTTGATATTTTAACATTTGGTAGGGGAATTGGCAAAGCCACACCTAGATTCTTTTAATTCTTTTCTGAAAATTGATATACAAAGAATAGTTTGTGATAATGATATGTTTGTAGCTACTAAACACCCTCATATATACCTGAGGTATAAAGCATATTTTGTTCTTTATTTTGATATTTTATTAAACTCCTCTGGTTTTTCAGATCTTCTTTTGCTATTGATCACTCCTGTAGGTTTTTAAATGTAAATGTTGGCGAACCATCAATAGGGGAAGAACGTCTTACGCCACATATATGTCGTTTAAGTGACCAAATATGAGATTGATTAAGCTATTTAGTGTATATATGACAACTTAATTTGCTGAATTGAATTATGATTTTCTTTAATGTTGTCTAATAAGAAAGGTATGTGAATATAATATATGTTGATTTTGAGTATACGACTGGAAATGCTGGTGACATAAGTGAACACAAAAAGGTAATATTACTGTAAAAATTTGCTGAATGAGTCTTATAATTAGTTTTGACTTTATTTTTTATTTTTACAGTTTGACATTGAAATTGGGAAGATACATATCATGCTCCTGAGTTGTAACTGTTTATTGGGAAGATACATAACATGCTCTTCAAGTTGAGTAAGTTCAGCTTCGTCTCTTCTCTTCAATAGACAGTTACAACTCCTCGACATGATAGATATCTTCCCGATTTCAATTTCAAACTGTAAAAATAAAAAATAAAGTCAAAATTAATTATAAGAATCATTCAACAAATTTTTACAGTAACATTACCTTTTTGTGTTGACTTATGTCACCAGCATTTCCACTCGTATATTCAATATCAACATATATTGGAGCCGCATACCTTTCTTATTAGAAGCATTAAATGAAATCATAATTCAATTCAACAAATAAAGTTGTCATATATACACTAAATAACTTAATCAATCTCACGTTTGGTCACTTAAATGGCATATATGTGGAGCAAAACGTTCTTCCCCTATTGATGGTTCGCTAACCTTTACATTTAAAAACCTGCAGGAGTGATGAATAGCAAAAGAAGATCTGAAAAACCAGAGGAGATTAATAAAATATCAAAATAAATAACAAAATATGCTCTGTAGCTCAGGTATATATGAGGGTGTTTAGTAGCTATGATCATATCATTATCATGAACTATTCTTTGTATATCGGTTTTCAAAAAAGAATTAAAAGAATCTAGGTGTGGTTTTGCCAATTTCCTCTACCAAATGTTAAAATATCAAGAAATTATATTAATGATAAACACTTAATATTACAAAATATGAATACGCGTTATTTCCTCCTCAAAGTAGGAAGGAAGAAGGTCTAATTTATGAACAATAGATTCCACGGGAGTTCTTAACATCTTTTCGTGGAAACCTTTCGGCTTAGTTCACAAAATACATTTGTAGGTAAAGATTAAAGAGAAAAAACTGCATTTGAACCTATGAAGCCTATTTCCAATTTGTTGAAGCTTTTAGTCCCATTTCAAACAAAAATCCAAAATGGTTCCCCTAAAATATGAATTCAATTAGTTTTGTATGAGTCTGTCTAGATTTAAATTGCAAATAATGCTAAGAAAATGGAAACAATTGAGACAACAAGTACTAACCTAAAACATGAAACAAGCGTAACGAATGAGGCTAAAACTAATACAGTGAAAAAAAATGAATGATGTGGCAGAATGCGTGGTATGAAACCTGAGTAAAATTGCTAAACCAATGTGATAATTAAAATTGACTAATGAAAGCATTTAAAGAAATGAAAAGAAAATTGAAACGTGCAACAATCTAAAAAACGAAAAATAGTGAGTAACTATGAGAAACAAATTTTTTTGATGAAATGCCTGAGTGAAAAGTAGAATTGAAAAAAGTTGTTTGATGTAATGCCTCATTGAAATAAAATTGTGAAATGGGTTATGGAAATTTTTGGAACACAATTTAATCACTAAAAAATGTAAGAAATGACTTTAGAGCTATAAAACAAAGCTAAAACAGAATATTCAAACCAAAAAGCAATGCAAAATTCTAAAATAGTGTATGAATTTAGTGAAACATGAAGAAATGGAAATTGAACTAGATATAGCGAACTTAAAATGCAAAACTTAATTTCATAGATGAAACTAGATTGAAACAAAAGTAAACACAACTAATTGAAATCTGAAATGTAAAACCAGAATTAAGAACTGGTGCAAAATTGAATTTCTAAAACTGGTAAAACTAACTATAAAACCTAACTTGCTAAATTGGGGAAAACTGGAATTAAAGTCATGAACACGTTTCAAATGATGAAACAAAAAGAAAGCAAGCAGAAATCCTAAAAACTAGTGTAGAAAACAAAATCTGATATGCCATAGCAATGATGGAATGAAAACTGAAATGAGTACTATTGATAAAAATCTGACATTATGAATATGGTAGAAATCTGAAATGTTATTTGGATCAAAACATAGAAACACAAAACGTGTCACAAAAAGATATTGAAGAATCACTTCTAAATAAAAAACATAATTAAAGTTAAAAAACAGAGTAAATTTTCTAACACGGAATCGGTAAACGGAATGAAAGACATTGTAGTGAAACAACAATGAACAGAAGAAGATAGTAAATGATGATTAGAAATGAATAGAACAATGCAAAATCAATGAAAGAAACGATATAACTTGTATTGAATTCAGGTCTGGAGTAGCATTACATCTTCAAAGAAATCTGGAAACTAACCCGTAGAATTGGAAACGTGCCAAGAAACTAAAGAAAATGGAAACTAAACTGAAACTATGGAGAACCGTGTGAATGAAGTTTTTGAGAGATCCAAGTCTTATATAGGCTGAAACCGGAAATTAAATGAGAAACAACCAGTTACAACAGGTCATATATACAATGATTACTTCAACTAACCTAAAACTAATTCTAACTTGTTACGAAATCTTGAAGAAAATTGTTTTGATGATGCTGCAAGAAGTTTTACTTGAAGGAGATTTTAGAATTATTTAAAAGCACTTTGTAGAATTTAAATGTAGTAAGAATGTCTTTAAATTTTGTAAAACTTGTATTATTTTAGAAATTGTTCTGAAATAATCGATTATGTGAAGCAATAATCGATTATCATGAGTATGACTGAGATAATCGATTATCACATCAAATAATCGATTATCATAAGTCTATTTTTGGAAAGTTATTTTGAAAAATCCATAACAGACTTGGATAATCGATTATCACTTACAATAATCGATTATTACTGGCAGTTGGGACTTGACCTTTGATATTTAGAGCAGCTGGCTATATATTGGGTTTCTGTGACCATTTTAATTTAAAAAGTGACCGAACACGCTTTCCACTATTCTAAGTTTTATTCCGCTGCGTTATACTCTTCGAACGCTACCGATTGTTCCAACAATTGGTATCAGAGCTTGCTTTGATAGTTTTTCAAACTTTTCGAAAATGGCCGGTCATCAAAATCAAAATATTGTATATGCCAAGGGTGCTTCTATTAACAGACCACCACTTTTTACTAGTGATAATTATGTGTTCTGGAAAGTCAGAATGAAAATTTTTATCGGGTCTGTTGACAAAGGTATCTGGGAAGCTGTACAAAATGGTCCTTATATTCCTAAAATCACAGTTGATGGTGTAGAGGTAGAAAAATCATATTTTGACTGGACTGTTGAGGAAAAAAGAAGAGCCTAATTTGATATTAAGGCTCGAAATATAATTTTATCTGCACTAACCATTGATGATTTTTTCAAAGTCTCTGTTTATAAAAGTGCACAGGAAATGTGGAAATTTTTAAGACTTACTTATAATGAAGTCATAGATGTGGATAAGTTAATAGTGTCTGACTCGAGCTCTACATCAAGCTCCTCAAGCTCAAGCGATTCTAATGAGCAAGAAAATTTATGTTTGATGGTCGACGATGAATTATCTAGAAGAAAAAGAAGAACAATCAAGGCTCCGCATCAAGCTTTAAATGTTATGGATGTGGTGAAAGAGGCCATGTGAAAGTTGATTGTCCAAACAACAAGAAAAGTGAAGAAAGAAAGAAAAAGAAAACTCACAAAGAGAAAAAGGTCTGCATTGCTTGGAATGATAATGACTCATGTAGTTCAAGTGATTATGTTGAAGAAGCAAACTTGTGTTTGACAGCTAATACTGATGACACTGCAAGCCAAGTAAGTTCCTCTAGCTTTGAAACTAGTGAGTTTGATTTACAAAAAGCCTTTCTTGAACTGTTAAATGAATCTGAGAAATTAGATGCAGATGATAAAAATTTGAAAAAGGAATTTAAAGAATTGCCGATTAAATATGAGAAGGCATTAGACGAGGAAGTTATTTCAAGAAATAAAATCTGCAACTTAGAAATGAAAGAGTCTTCAAATGTTGAACATCCTATTGAATGTTTGTCTTGTAAGAATCATATATTTGACATTGACATTCTTGAAAATTTACTTGCAAAGGCAACAGAGCCTAAATCACATGCTAAATTAGATTTTGGTAGAAGCAATGTTAAAAATAGAAACATGTATCAAAATAAGAAGTCCAAAGTAAAAAGAACTTGTAGAGTTTGGGTTGAGAATGAGACTTTTGTGAAAAACAAGGTGCATGATGTTTGTTGTTTTATTGCATGAAAAATGGGCACACTTCAAACAAATGTAACATTAAACATTTTGGAGTTCCAAATGGAAAATATGCTTGGATTCCTATCATAAAGTAATATGTCTCTAACCTCAAAGGACCCAAATGAGATTATGGGTACCAAAGTTGTATTGCTTTACTTTGCAGGTTAAGTTTTTTAAAAGGAGAAGAGAACTCTAAAATTATTCTGCTTTTGAAATTGATGCTCCAAGCTAGAAAGTGAGTCCATCAAGTGATATCCAAAGCCTTGGTTCGAGCACAAAGTGATTGAGCTAAGTATTGTTTAAACTGTGGTGTTGCATCTTGTTTTTACTTGATCTTCCATTATTTGATTACTGTCATATTCATTTTTGTTTGAGCGAATGATATGTCCATCACTGATTCATTCATCCTGTGGTGTGTTCTTGTCTATTTACACACTTTAATTAGTGAAATTAATCTATTTGAGACATTCATGTGCTGAATTTAATCTTTTGGTATGATTAGTCATGTGCATTGTTATCTCAATGATTATTTTTTTTATCTGTGCTTAACTGGTTTGGTATTCAATTTCATGAGTACTTTGAAGTTAGCCTTGGTATAATTTCTATCAAGCATCAAAAGTAATGAAAAATTCATTTGAATGGGGTAGTTGATAGTTTTTGTCGACATTTTTGGATGATTAAAGACATGTGATAATTAAATTGTCATTTTTTGTTTTGAAGTTGTCTCTGTGGAGATTTTTATTTATGTTTTTTTAAGTTCAAATGCATACCATATGAGATATGGTAATACACGTTGAGAACCTGGATGCAATAAATGAACTGATCAAATTTTGCATAATTTTGATGTAAAGTATTTGGTTTATAAACTATTGAAAGATAAAATTTGAATCAACTTTTGTGTTTGAATTTTTTGTATTTGTTGTTTTGATATGCACAGCTAAATTCATGGGGTTGAACAGATTGGGATATGAGAGAGTATGAATCATAGTTGTTATTTGGGAAGTTATAAATTATGCTGTCAAAATTAGTTTTTGAACTGCGTGTACTAGTAGAAATGCTTTCCTGTTAAACCTTGAGCTGCTGTGATGTGATCACATTCATTTAAGCTACTGTTGCTTTCATTATAGTTTATAAATTGATTGCAGAATCATTGATTTCTTATTTGTATGAAAAATGACTGTTGATTTCAATGAATTAATTAAGTCTGATAAAAGCTGAATTTGATTTGCTGAGAATCATTGAAACTTGTTTGGAATTGCTGTTACCAATGAGGAGCATTGGTAAATCTTGAAGAAATTAGTTTTGATGATGCTACAAGAAGTTTCACTTGAAGAAATGTTTAAAAGCACTTTTGTAGAATATAAGTGTAATAGGAAAGTCTTTAAATTTTGTAAAAACCTGTATTTTTACTGAAATAATCGATTATGAGAAGCAATAATCGATTATCATGAGTCTTTCAGGGATAATCGATTATCACTTCCAAATAATCGATTATCACATTTTGAAAACTTTTAACGGACTTGAATAATTGATTATCACTTACAATAATCGATTATCAGTGACAGTTGGGACTTGACCTTTGATATTCAGGGTAGCTGGCTATATATTGGACTTCTGATATTTTCAGAAGAAACGTTTTTGAATAGAAGCTTAGCAGAATACTGTTTGACAGAGGAAGTTCTCAAAAGCTATAGTTCAAAGTTCCCTTGCTTGATCTCGTGAACAGGAGAGGCTCGCGTTTCGTGTGTCGATAGTCGGAGCAAGCTCTCTTCGAGTTAGCAAGGTGCTCTGCCTGGTATCGTGAAAAGGAGAAGCTCGCGAATCGTTGGTCAATTGCCAGAGCAGTTCTCTTCGAGTTGGCAGAGTGTTCTTCTTCCGGTTCGTTCGACGAAGGAATGTTTATTTTATCAATTGTTATTCATTATATTTGTAATCTATGAAACAAATTTTTAGTGGAACTGTTAATCACTTTTATAGTGATTAACAACTGGACGTAGATTATGTTGAATCGAACCAGTATAAAAATTACTCGTGTGATTTTCTATTCCCTACACTCTTTATCTTTTACGTATATCAACTGTTCGACAAATTTTCTGAAAGAAAATTGTTTTTCTAAAAAGGACCAAATTGATTTCAAAAAGGTGACCGAACACGCTTTCCGGTTACTCTAAGTTTTATTCCGCTGCGCTTTACTCTTCAAATCATATCATTTCTGGTACCAACAATTGGTATCAGAGCTTGTTTGATAGTGTTTCAAAATTTGCGAAAATGGCCGGTCACAACCAAAACCTTGTATATGCCGAGGGTGCTTCTATTAACAGACCACCACTTTTTACTGGTGATAACTATGCGTTCTGGAAAGTCAGAATGGAAATTTTTATGGGGTCTGTTGACAGAGGCATTTGGGAAGCTGTACAAAATGGTCCTTATATTCCTAAGAGCACAGTTGATGGTGTAGAAGTAGAAAAACCATACTTTAATTGGACTGCTGAAGAAAATAGACGAGCTCAGTTTGATATTAAAGCTCGCAATATTATATCATCTGCTGTTGTACTTGATGAATTCTATAGAATTTCAGTGTGTAAGACAGCACAGGAGATGTGGGAAGTCCTCAGAGTCACACATGAAGGAACAGAGGACGTGAAACGTGCAAGGAAGAACACTCTCATTCAGGAGTATGAGATGTTCAGAATGCAACCTGGAGAAACAATTTCTGATGTCCAAAAGCGTTTCACTCACATAGTGAACCACTTGACTGGGTTGGGTAAGACTTTTGATAATGATGAATTAAATGTGAAAATTTTAAAATCATTAGACAGGTCTTGGCAACCAAAGGTAACTGCCATCTCGGAGTCTCAAAACCTCACTCAGATGTCAATGCCAATTCTGTTTGGAAAGCTTCGTGAGCATGAGCTAGAGTTGAGGAGACTAACTGCTGAAGAGGATCAAGGCAAGAGAAAGACACTAGCTTTCAAGTCAGAGATCTCTAAAGGAAAGAGCTCTAAAAGGATTGAAGATGATGATTCTGATGATGAGGAGAACATGAGCCTTATGATAAAGAAGTTTGCCAAGTTTATGAAGGCAAAAGGAAAAGACAAATTCCACAAAGAAAGGAAAGAAAATCAAGAATCACCTTTATGTGTAAAATGCTTTGGTTGTGGAGAAAGAGGACACATGAAATCTGAATGCCCAAAGAACAGGAAAAGTGAGGAAAAGAAGGAAAGAAAATTTCAAAAGAAAAAGAAAGCTTACATAGCTTGGGAAGACAACGCTTCCAGTTCAACAAGCTCAAGTGATTCAGATGAGGAAGCTAATATTTGTCTAATGGCTGACTCAGATGATACTGAAAGTCAAGTAAGTGATTCTAGCTTTGAATATAGTGAAATAGACTTACAAAAAGCTTTCTTTGAACTAATGAATGAATCTGAAAAACTTGATGCTGCACATAAAAAGCTAAAAAAAGAGCACAATGACTTGAAATTGAAATATGATAAATTGCTTGATGATGAAGTTGTTTTAAGAAATAAAGTTAGTACTTTAGAAACAAAATTATTTGATGCAAACACTATTGTTGAACCTGTTGAATGCTTGTCTTGTAAGAGTCATATGTTTGATATTGACATACTTGAAAACCTACTTGCAAAGTCAACCAAGACAACTCTGAATGTAAAAACAAACTTTAAAAGAAGCAATATTAGAAATAGGAACTTGCATTAAAACAAAAAGTCTAAAACTAGAAGAACTCATAAAGTTTGGGTTAAAAAAGAGACTTTTGTTAAAAATAAAGTAAATGATGTTGGTTGTTTTTACTGTATGAAACATGGTCATACATCAAACAAATGCAACATTAAACATTTTGGTATTCCAAATGGCAAATATGCATGGATTAAAATTGTGAAATGATTTACACTTGCATGAACTAACCCCAAGGACCCATAATTAGATTGGGGACCTAAAACTCTTTCTAATTTGTTTTGCAGGAACCTACTATGTCAAAGAAGTCATTGTGGTATCTTGACAGTGGTTGCTCAAGACACATGACCGGTGACAAGAAAAGGTTCATCCACCTTGAGAAGAAAAAGCAAGGATTTGTGAATTACGGGGACAATAACAAGGGTAGAATCATGGGTACCAGAGACATTGGAGGGGGAAACACATTGATCATAAAAGATGTCCTATATGTTGAAGGCCTCAAGCATAACCTCTTAAGCATAAGTCAGTTGTGTGACAAAGGTCTAAAGGTAATCTTTGAAAGTGATAAGTGTACTGTTTACTTTAAAGATTTTGCTGTTATTGCTTTGCAAGGTGTTAGGCATAATAATATATATTTGATTGATATTGAGAGTGCATCTAGTCATAGTATAACATGTTTAGTTGCTAAAGAAGAAAATCCTTGGCTATGGCATAAAAGAGCTGCACATATTCATATGCAACATTTAAATAAGTTAATTTCTAAGGATCTTGTGATTGGTTTACCTAAACTGAAATTTGAGAAAGACAAATTATGCACTGCATGTTAAAAAGGTAAACAAACAAAATCTTCATTTTCATCCAAAAGCATAATTTCAACATCAAAACCTTTAGAACTTATGCATATGGACTTGTTTGGTCCATCTAGAATTAAAAGTTTTGGTGGAAATTACTATGCTCTTGTAATTGTTGATGATTACACTAGATTCACTTGGATCTTCTTCTTAACTTTGAAAAGTGAAGCTTTCAAAGCCTTTAAATCTTTTGCTAAACGTATTCAAAATGAAAAAGATTTGAAAATTAAAACATTGAGAAGTGATCACGGTGGTGAATTTGAAAATGAATCTTTTGAAAAATTTTGTGAAGAACATGGCATTGCACATAACTTTTCTGCACCTAGAACTCCTCAACAAAATGGTGTTGTTGAAAGGAAAAATAGATCATTAGAAGAATTAGCTAGAACCCTTATGAATGAATCTAATGTGCCAAAATATTATTGGGCTGATGCAGTCAGCACTGCTTGTTATGTGTTAAATAGGATGCTTATTAGGCCAATTCTAAAATTAACTCCATATGAACTGTTGAATGGTAGAAAACCAAATATATCTCATTTGAAAATATTTGGATGCAAATGTTTTGTCTTAAATAATGGTAAAAATAATCTTGGAAAATTTGATGCAAAATCTGATGAAGCAATTTTCCTAGGATACTCTTTGACTAGCAAAACATATAGAGTATTCAATAGAAGAACCTTGATAATTGAAGAATCAATGCATGTTGTCTTTGATGAAATTGTGGACCTTGAGGTAAACCCTCTTGAGTCAAATAAACCAATTGCAGGAGATGAGGATTATTTGAGGGAAGCTCTTGATGAGATGTACCTAAACGAGAACTATCCTCTGGAACTTCAAGAAACACATCAAGCCATTGATCCTAAAAGTTTTCAACAACCAAGAGGACTATCTTTGGACAACATCATAGGAGATATATCAAAAGGGGTAACTACTAGACACAAGCTTAATAATTTCTGTTTAATTGTAGCTTTGGTGTCTCAGATAGAACCCAAGAACATTAAGGAAGCTCTTCAAGATGATAAGTGGTGCGTTGCTATGCAAGAAGAGCTAAACCAATTTGAAAGGAATGAAGTCTGGGAACTTATTCCAAGGGAAGATAATTATCAAGTCATAGGAACCAAATGGGTTTTTAGGAACAAGCTTGATGAGGATGGAAACATCACAAAGAATAAAGCAAGGCTAGTTGCAAAGGGCTACTGTCAAGAGGAAGGTATAAATTATGATGAAACATATGCACCAGTGGCCAGGTTAGAAGCAATTAGATTATTACTTGCATATGCATCTTTGATGAAATTTAAATTATATCAAATGGATGTGAAAAGTGCGTTTCTGAATGGTTTTATAAAAGAAGAGGTGTATGTTAGTCAACCTCCTGGCTTTGAGGATTTCAAATATCCTGATCATATTTATAAGTTAAAAAAAGGCTTTGTATGGTCTTAAACAGGCACCTAGGTCTTGGTATGAAAGACTTAGTACCTTTCTAATTGATAATAATTTTTCTAGAGGTAAGGTTGATTTAACCTTATTTATAAAGAAAGTAGGAAAACACATCCTGATTGTGCAAGTTTATGTAGATGATATTATATTTGGGTCAATTGATGATTCCTTGTGTGAAGAATTTGCAAAAGTAATGCAAGGTAAGTTTGAGATGTCTATGATGGGTGAGCTGAATTTCTTTTTAGGACTACAAATAAAGCAAATAAATGGAGGTACTTTTATCTCTCAAACAAAATATTGTAGGGAAATTCTTAAAAAATTTGGCATGGATACTTGCAAAGAAGCTAGTACACCTATGGCAACTTCTTGCTATTTAGATAAGGATGAATCTGGAAAAGAAGTAAATGAAACTATGTTTAGAGGTATGATAGGATCTTTGTTGTACCTAACTGCTAGTAGGCCAGATATTATGCAAATTGTATGCGTATGTGCTAGGTATCAAGCCAATCCTAAAGAATCTCATTTGATTGTTGTCAAGAGAATCTTAAAATACCTTAAAGGAACCACTTCTTTTGGACTTTGGTATCCCTCTGAGGCTTCACCTAGTCTAATAGGTTATTCTGATGCAGATTATGGTGGTTGGAAAATAGATAGGAAAAGTACTAGTGGAACCTGTCATTTTCTGGGCTGTTCTTTGGTGTCCTGGCACTCAAAGAAACAAGCATGTGTAGCCTTGTCTACCACTGAAGCTGAATACATTGCTGCTGGCAATTGTTGTGCCCAAATTATGTGTATGAAACAACAACTGGAAGACTTTGATATTTTCCTTGATAATATTCCATTAAAATGTGATAATACTAGTGCTATCAATCTAACTAAGAACCCCATAATGCACTCAAGAACTAAACACATTGAGATTAGACATCATTTCTTAAGAGATCATATTCAAAAGGGGGATTGTCAAATTGAATATGTTGATACCTTACATCAATTAGCTGATATTTTCACCAAAGCACTACCTAAGGATAGATTTTTTGAGCTTAGAAGAGAGTTAGGAGTGTTAGACATGTCTTAGGATCAATGCTTATGAAAAGTTTTGCCTTTTCGTAAAATTAACGCTTCATAATCGATTATCAAAAGGATATAATCGATTATTCAAACTTGAAACTCAAATCTGAGAAATTTTTGAACAGATAATCGATTATCATGCAATATCTGGGCAGTGACTTTTGAGCAGATAATCGATTATCTCGAGCCATAATCGATTATCACGCTGACAGATTCAAAAATAGAGCCGTTGGAGCGTCCCTTAACGGCTATAAACGGCCATAAACGGCTAGTTTTTCCATTTTTCCTATAAAAAGCCTCCCATAATCGATTGTTAGTCACTCTTTTACATCCTTACTCTGCTAAAATCAAAATCTAGAGCTAAGATTCTCTCCATTTATCCTCATTTTCTCAAAGTCTCTCTACCTCAAATCTTTTCATGGCGGATTCAAGAAGACATCGCCGCAGAGCTTCTAGAGCATCTTCTTCCTCTCAACCACGTCCTGCAACCATCGATGGTTGGATTTCAGATCAAGGAAAACATGCGAACTATGTTAATTCCTGGCAAGAGAGAAGAATCATGGCGATAAAGTATATTCGCCTTGACTTTTTTCGTTTCTATGGATTTCAATTTCCAGATCTGTTTGTTGGTCAAGGACTCACGAATCTGGTAGAGCAAAAAGGTTGCATTTATCCCGATCTCATAAGAGTCTTCTACTTCAACTTGAGATATAGAGATGGGATTATATCCACTAAAGTTAAGGGTGTCCGCATAATTTTAGATGATGATGTGTGGATAAATGTTGCCCAACTTACCATATGGGATGATGCTGTAAAAGTCCATCTAGGACTTGAAGATTTCAATAGGTTGATGACTTTCCAATCCTTCTTGCGTCATCCTGAACAACAGGCAAATCGAAGGCAATTGCTAGTTGGGGGTTTCAAAGTTGAAGAACGCATGCTTCACTACTTGATCGTCTGGATACTGTGTCCTAGAGCAACCAACCATGCTCAATGCTCTGAGCAGGATCTGCTTCTTCTGTATGGGATTTTAAATCACATACACATTGATTGGCCTGCTCTCATTGCTGACACAATGGTAAAAGCTAAGAAATCTCATTCCTATCAATCTCCCTATGCTCTTCTTATTTCTAGGATTTTGGAGTACAAAGGTGTAAATATTGAAGGAGAACTTGTCCAAGCCATTCAAGTTGTTGGCTCGGAAATTGGAGATACTACCTTTCGTCAGATGGGATTCATTACCAGAGGAAGAGTTCTCATCCATAAAGATGATGACCATCCTGATGAAGATGAAGATGATGACATCGATACTCATATGGCAGAACCAGTTAATGCTGCTGCTCCTTCTGATGCTGGTCCTTCTACCATGCCCTCATCCTCCACGCTATCTATGGAAGAACATTTTGCTAGACTATCTAAACAATTGGAGGATATGAGTTTAGCACAAAGAACACACTTTGAGGAGATTTATGAATGGCAACAATCTATTGATGAGTATATGGTTGATCAATTTCTTGATCTTGATGTTCGTTTATCTAACATCAAGAATCACCTTCACATCCAACCTCCTGAGAGATCCCCAAGTCCTGAATTTTAGGAATAGGATTTTTTGTTTTGTTGATTGGTTGTTATTCTTTCATCTATGATAAATTTCTGTCCTTTATGTTTCTTATTATGATGTAATCCTTCTTTTCATCAATGAAAATGATCTCTTGATTATATGCATACCTTGATTAATTGAGGGGGAGATCATATTTAGGGGGAGTTTTGTTTTACCTTAATCTTTTTGCTTATGATCAAAAAGGGGGAGAAGTATAGTTTTAGGGGGAGAAGTATAATATAAGGGGAGAGGCTTAATTTAAATTGATACAGGTATTGCTAACTTTGTTGTTGTTGTAGCTTGTATATTTTGCAGGGAAGTCAAAGTTGCTTTTAAAAATTGAATTTTTGATCATCATCAAAAAGAGGGAGATTGTTACCAATGAGGAGCATTGGTAAATCTTGAAGAAATTAGTTTTGATGATGCTACAAGAAGTTTCACTTGAAGAAATGTTTAAAAGCACTTTTGTAGAATATAAGTGTAATAGGAAAGTCTTTAAATTTTGTAAAAACCTGTATTTTTACTGAAATAATCGATTATGAGAAGCAATAATCGATTATCATGAGTCTTTCAGGGATAATCGATTATCACTTCCAAATAATCAATTATCACATTTTGAAAAACTTTTAACGGAATTGAATAATCGATTATCACTTACAATAATCGATTATCAGTGGCAGTTGGGACTTGACCTTTGATATTCAGGGTAGCTGGCTATATATTGGACTTCTGATATTTTCAGAAGTAACATTTTTGAACAAAAGCTTAGCAGAATACTGTTTGACAGAGGAAGTTCTCAGAAGCTATAGTTCAAAGTTCCCTTGCTTGATCTCGTGAACAGGAGAGGCTCGCGTTTCGTGTGTCGATAGTCGGAGCAAGCTCTCTTCGAGTTAGCAAGGTGCTCTGCCTGGTCTCGTGAAAAGGAGAAGCTCGCGAATCGTTGGTCGATTGCCGGAGCAGTTCTCTTCGAGTTGGCAGAGTGTTCTTCTTCCGGTTCGTTCGACGAAGGAAGGTTTATTTTATCAATTGTTATTCATTATATTTGTAATCGGTGAAACAAATTTTTAGTGGAACTGTTAATCACTTTTATAGTGATTAACAACTGGACGTAGATTCTGTTGAATCGAACCAGTATAAAAATTACTCGTGTGATTTTCTATTCCCTACACTCTTTATCTTTTACGTATATCAACTGTTCGACAAATTTTCTGAAAGAAAATTGTTTTTCTAAAAAGGACCAAATTGATTTCAAAAAGGTGACCGAACACGCTTTCCGCTTACTCTAAGTTTTATTCCGCTGCGCTTTACTCTTCAAATCATACCATTTCTGGTACCAACAATTGCAAATACAAATCTGAACTGGCTTGTAAGCATCTCTCCATTGTTTTGGACTGAACAGATCTTAAAATATTTTTCATAATCTGTTTGTGAGTTCATGAGAAATTTTTTGTTTGACATCTTATGACATGATATTGTGATACTTGGTAACCATTTGAGGGGGAGATATATAAGGCTATTAGATATCTGGTTATTCATCTATACTTAGGTATTTCATCATGTATTTTCCTCTCATTTTATAAAAGTTCAAACTTTATAAATTCATCTTTCTTTTTTTAAGTATGACAGCCATTTAAGGGAGTGTCTAGATTCTATGAACTTAGGAGAGAGTTAGGAGTGTTATATATGTCTTAAGATCAAAGCTTATGAAAATTTTTCAATTTTCATAAGGTTAGCATTTTTAATCGATTATCACAAGGTAATAATCGATTATTTTTGGCTTTTAGGAACCCCTTAATCGCAAATAATCGATTATCTCATAGAATAATCGATTATTTAAACTCAAACTCAATTCTGGAAAATTATGAACAGATAATCGATTATCCTCAGGCATAATCGATTATTGTGCAATTTCTAGGAAGAGACTCATGAACTGATAATCGATTATTACTAACAATAATCGAATATCACGCGCACAGTTCCAAAAATAGAGTCGTTGGAGAGCTCTATAACGGCTATAAATAGCCATAAACGGTTAGTTTTTCCTTTTTCCTTATAAATAGCCCCTTATAATCGATTAATGGTCACACCTTTGCACCCAGAAACTGCTGAAATCAAATCTAAAGCAAAAATTCTCTCCATTTCTCTTCACTCTCTCAAAATCTCATTACTTCAAACTCCTTCCATGGCTAAATCCAGAAGAATCCGTAGAAGAAATGTTGGAGCCTCTTCTTCTTCTTCTTAACCTCGTTCTGCAACCATTGATGGGTGGATTTCGGATAAAGAAAAGCATACGGATTATGTCAATTCTTGGCAAGAGAGACAAATCATGGTGGTAAAGTATATTCGCCTTGACTTTTATCGTTTCTATGGATTTCAATTTCTGGATATTTTTGTTGGTCAAGGTCTTACACATTTAGTGGAGCAAAAAGGTTGCATTTATCCTAATCTCATCCGAGTCTTCTATTTTAATTTGAGATATTGAGACGGGATTATATCCACCAAAGTGAAAGGCATCCGCATAATTTTGGATGATGATGTGTGGACCAACGTAGCTCAACTTACTATCTGGGATGATGCTGTGAAAGTTCATCTTGGAATTCCAGACTTCAACCGAATGTTGGCTTTTCAATCTTTCTTACGCCATCCTGAACAGCAGACCAACCGTAGGCAATTGCTTGTAGGTGGTTTCAAGGTTGAAGAGAGGATGATTCATTATTTGATTGTATGGATATTGTGTCCTAGAGCAACCAACCATGCACAATGCTCTGAGCAGGATCTACTTCTTCTGTATGGGATTTTAAATCACATACACATTGATTGGCCTGCTCTCATTGCTGACACTATGGTAAAAGCTAAGAAATCTCATTCCTATCATTTTCCCTATGCTCTTCTTATCTCTAGAATATTGGAGTACAAAGATGTTAATGTGGCAGGAGAACTTGTCCAAGCCATTCAAGCTGTTGGCTTAGAAATTGGAGACACTACCTTTCGTCAGATGGGATTCGTTACTAGAGGAAGAGTTCTAATTCACAAAGATGATGACCGTCCTCATGAAAATGAAGATGATGATATGGATGCTCACATGGCGGAACTAGTAAGAGCTGCTGCTCCTTCTGATGCTGATCCCTCTCATATTCCCTCATCCTCCACACTTACTATGGAAGAGCATTTTGCAAATCTGTCCAAGCAATTGGAAGATATGAGTCTTGCCCAAAAAGCTCACTTTGATGAAATCTATGAATAGCAACAAGCTCATGACGAATATGTAGTTGATCAATTTCTTGATCTTGACGTTCGTCTAACAAACATAGAAAATCAGCTCAACCTTTAGCCTCCAGAGATATCCCCTAGTCCTGAATTTTAGAAATAGGCTTCTAAGTTGATTTTTTGTTGTGTTATTTTCTCTATGTTTTAATTCTATCTTTTGTGGTGCTCTTTATGAAGTTAATGTAATCCTTCTTTTATGAATAAAATGATCTTTTATGTTTCTTTTATGCATACATTGTTAATTGAGGGGGAAATCATATTAAGGGGGAGCTTTTTACATTAATCTTTTTGCTTATGATCAAAAAGGGGGAGAAGTATATTTGTAGGGGGACAAGTATATTTTTAGGGGAGAAGTATAATTTAAATTGATACAGGTATTGCTAACTTTGTTGTTGTTGTAGCTTGTATATTTTGCAGGGAAGTCAAAGTTGCTTTTAAAACTTGAATTTTTGATCATCATCAAAAAGGGGGAGATTGTTACCAATAAGGAGTATTGGTAAATCTTGAAGAAAATTGTTTTGATGATGCTGCAAGAAGTTTTACTTGAAAGAGATATTAGAATTATTTAAAAGCACTTTGTAGAATTTAAATGTAGTAGAAATGTCTTTAAATTCTGTAAAACTTGTATTATTTTAGAAAATGTTCTGAAATAATCAATTATGTGAAGCAATAATCGATTATCATGAGTATGACTGAGATAATCGATTATCATAAGTCTGTTTTGGAAAAGTTATTTTGAAAAATTCATAACGGACTTGGATAATCGATTATTACTGGCAGTTGGGACTTGACCTTTGATATTCAGAGCAGCTGGCTATATATTGGGTTTCTGTGAAGTTCAGAAATAACGTTGTTGAACAGAAGCTCTTGCAAAATACTGTTTGTCAGAGGAAGTTCTCAAAAGCATTGTTCAGTTGCCTTGCTTGGTCTCGTGAATAGGTGAAGCTCACGTTTCATGTGTCGATAGTCGGAGCGGTTCTCTTCGAGTTGGCAGAGTGTTCCTCTTCCAGTTCAATCGTCGAAGGAAGGTTTAATCATATTTTTATTCATTACTGTTGTAATCTGAAATATTGTTTTTAGTGAAACTGTTAATCACTTTTTATAGTGATTAACGACTGGACGTAGATTCTTTTGAATCGAACTAGTATATAAATTACTTGTGTGATTTTTCTACTCCCTACACTCTTTAATTTTATTTGCACGTCAACTGTTCGACAAATTTTCTCTTAGAAAACTTATTTTTGAAAACTGACCATTTTAATTTAAAAAGTGACCGAACACGCTTTCCGCTATTCTAAGTTTTATTCCGCTGCATTATACTCTCCGGACGATACCGATTGTTCCAACATAACTATATTTACAAAATGACTTAAGTAGCAGGTAAAACATGTTAAGTGACTATTTCATCTTCTAATCGTCAGTTGCAGTTTTTATTGGCTATTTCAGGTGCATATTGTCGCAACCAGAATCACGACGGGACGACGATCACAAAAAAAAAAAACGGGTTTTGAAAAAGAGATTTTGGAGTCGCCACCATAGTTTATTCTGGAAAACTACAGAAAAACCATAAAATGATAAGGCATGGTCTATGAAAACCAGATTCTGGTTTCTGGTTTCGAGAGTCAGTTACGTATAGGGAAGGTATTAGCACCCTACAACGCTTGTCCTAAGGTAGTACCTTTAATTAAATACGCGAATGTGATGTGGTTTGCAAAATGTTTAATTATCCCCGAAAATAAATTTCTAAAGAAAAAAAAATTATTTTTTTTTGTGCCTGACAAGGATTGACCTTACTCCTATGTATTCTTAATATGAGAAATCAAAGTTACTTAGTTTTAGATGAAAGGTTATCTATTGTTTGAAAGTATTTATATTTTGGTATTTTTATATAAGAAAGGGGAAAAGTTTTTAGCACAAGGAGTGAGCGATCACACGCGTGCTTAACCTTTAAAACATATTTTTGGTATTTTTTATAAAAGAAAGAGAAAAATTTTTTAGCAGAAGGACGATGCGAGCGATCACATGTGTGCTTAACCTTGAAAACATATTTTTGGTATTTTTTATAAAAGAAAGAGAAAAGGTTTTAGCACAAGGACGATGTCAGCGATCACACGTGTGCTCAACCTTTAAAACATATTTTTGGTATTTTTTATAAAGGAAAGAGAAAAGGTTTTTAGCACAAGGACGATGCGAGCGATCACACGTGTTCTTAACCTTTAAAACATATTTTTGGTATTTTTTATAGAAGAAAGAGAAAAGGTTTTAGCACAAGGACGATGTTAGCGATCACACGTGTACTTAACCTTTAAAACATATTCTTGGTATTTTTTATAAAAGAAAGAGAAAAGATTTTTAGCACAAGGACAATGTGAGCGATCACACATGTGCTTAACCTTCAAAACATATTTTTGGTATTTTTTATAAAGGAAAGAGAAAAGGTTTTTAGTCCAAGGATGACGCGTGCGGTCACACATGTGCTTTAACCTTTAAAACGTACTTTTAGTTATTATTTTTGAAAGATAGGAAAAAGGTTTCTAGCATAAGGATGACGCATGCGGTCACACATGTGCTTAACCCTTAAAACATATTTTTTTATATTATTTTTTAAAAGAAAGGAAAAAGGTTTCCAGCACAAGGACGACACGTCACACTTGTGCTTAACCTTTAAAACATATATTTTTTGTATATTTTTTGATTATTTTTAAAAGGAAAAGAAAAGGTATTAAGCACTAGAACGACGAGTGCGATCACACGAGTGCTTAAACCTTTTTTTTTAAATTATTTTTGTTGTTTTTAACATTTGTATATTTAAAAAATAGATAAATATTTAAAATTGAAACAAAAGAAAGAGAAAAATAAAATAAATAAAATAAAATATAAAAAAAATAAAATAAAATAAAAATAATTATAAAATAAAAAGATAAATAAATAATGAAAATAAAATAAAAAGTAAAAGGATAAAATAAATAAAAATAAAATAATAAGTAAATAAAAAAGGGGTGCAGAGGTGCCTAAATAAGAAAAAAGGGTGTCTAAACCATTTTTATAAACAATATGGGCTTAAGCCCATGGACGATGAGGGTGCGACTTAACAGAAACAGGGGTGCGGAAAAAAATATTTCTTTTTCGAATTAGGCCCAGCGTTGGCCCATGACCCTCCTCGCTCCAAGCTTAAAAATCAGGGGTTCCTCCCCTTCAATTCATTTCAAACTCTCCCAGCCTTGAGACAAATCAGAGACTCAAGGTCTTTTTCTTCTCCCTCTATTCTAGGGTTAGGTTTGCCTCCCTAGAACTCCTCGTGCCACCGCTCCCCTCCGACAGCCATCATGCCATCCGACCAGCCACCGCGCCACCACCAGCAAGGCCAGCCACCACAAGTCGCGAGATGGGTGCCGCCAGCGTCACCAACTGCCGCTAGGGACGTTGCCGATCACAACTTCAAGCGTAGTCGGCGCCACCATGTCAGATTCCTCTCCTTCCTTTTCTTTGTTCGCAATCAGGGGGACCATTTCCCTCTCCTTCGAGTTCAAGACTGCATCCACCAACAAAACTTATCGCCGCTCACCGCCGTTCACCACCGAATGCAGTGTCCGTCGTGGCGTCGGATCCTCCCTCAGCTTGATTTTCTTCGCCGCGATTCTCGAACGTTAGAGATTTAGGAATCTGTTACTGAATGTTGCTCCTCTTCTCTAGTTGTCACGCTACTACCCTATAGGTGATTCGATTGGGACCACTTAGGACTTGGGAGTTCCATTGTTGGAAGTTAGGAAATGAATGAGTGGAAATTTGATTCTCTTTTAATTATATGGAATAAAAGATTCGGGTTTCTAATGGTTGGATTTCATAACTGGGAACAGAGCCTACTTTGTGTTGGGTATTCTAGCTTTATAGGTAAGAGAACTTGGAGTTTTGGTGATTAGAGGTGAGAATGAGAGAGGTTGGCCATAGAAATTGCTATGGCCGAGAGAAACCAGATGAAGAACGACATTGATAGTACTGTGAACAACTGAAATCTGTTGGGTTAGCTTTATCTTCTTCATAGATGAGAGGAATTAAGTTTTTGGGAATACTGTTTATGGATGATAACCTATCTGGTTTAAGAAATTGAAAGAGGAAGTAATGATTTTACTCCCTGGATATGAATCTCAGTGTTTCAGGGACGTTGAGGGCTTTGGAAGATCACAACTCACTGATAACGGTTCAAAAACCGTTATTTTCATACTTAAATTTGACATTAAACACACCATTTATGACTTAGAATTAACTTGAAATCATGCAATTTGCTTAAGTTAGAGAATAAGAGAGTCAAAGTTGGTTTTCTTGGTTTTATGCTTGGTTTTTCCATGATTTGGCAGGATTTATCAGGAATTGAATGAAGGAAGTTGAAGAAGATAGGAGTTGGACTTAAGAGAAGGAGGAAGAGTGAAGTAAAGAAGAGTTGCAGCTACCACCGGGCGGTGTACTCTCTAGAGACTCTTTGCCACACGCTTAAGCGACGCCGCTGAGGGTGAGTACAAGTGTCGACCTCACCGCCGGGCGGTGGAACCTTCAGGGAACTCTTTGCCAGACGCTCAGGCGGCAACACTGAGGGTGATGTCAAGTGTCGTACATATCGCCGGGCGGTGGACTATTGGGCCTGAGCCAGTTTCTGCTTCAATTTAAGAACTTATAAATAGATTTGCACGGCCTAAATGGTCTATCTTTTGGAAAAAAGGACGCAGAAACACTCTCTTCACTCCTTGGAGGCAGACTTTTGATGCGGAAGATCCAACTTATCAATTCTAGGGTTATATTTTCATACTTTTCATTCTTTCCATCTAGTTTCACCATGATCATGGTGAACTAAACCCCTTTGTTGTTGGGGGAACGATGTAATCCTATTGAAACTCTCATGTATTGAAACTTTAATTCATATGCTTTCTTTTATCAATTGTTAGGGTTTTTCCTTCATTATATTTGTATGCTTTGCTAAGACATTAATCAATAGCATGATTTTTTATTCTATCTATATGGACACGTATAGTTAGGTCTAGACATGAGGGAATTCTCTTGGTAGCAATATTGTCTAGACATAGGGATAAGAGGACTAATTACCTTAAGCTTCTGTGCGAATTATGTAATGCATGATTAATTGCTAGGGAAACTAGACATAGTAAACTAGTAATTAGGATTAGACTCTGATCACCAAGATATTGGAATTAGGGGAATTTAGAAAGTGGCACTAACATTAATAAAGAAGTAGAATTGAGTAGAATATGTAAATATATGAGAGTGGATTAGGATGAAATCATAAACCCCCACCAACGCCATTCATCCATATAGTTCAACTATCAATTGATCAATCTTTGCATGCATGTTTATTTTCCATTTTGCATTTAAAACCCTAACTTTCGTTCCATCAAGTCTTAAGAAATCAAGAATTCACACGAATGTTTAGGCCTAAGAGTCCTTTGGGAAACGATACTTATTCCCCTCTCTTGAGAGGGAAGGTTAGAAGATTATCTAGATAATTATTTCCCTCTCTTGAGAGACTATTGCAACCCTCACCAGAGACATCTAACCAGAGCACAGAAGATACGACTGAGGCGGAAGCTCCTAGACGCACTTTGGCGGATGCATCCAATGTGGTTGGCCCTCAACACTTTAACAACATTGCAAGGCCAAGGGTCAATGCACTGAACATGGAAGTAAAATCGGGGTTGATACATTTGGTGCAAAGCAACCAATTTAATGGACTGTCACACGAAAGTCCATATGATCATCTCACCACATTCACTGAGATCTGCAACATGGTGAAGATCAATGGGGTGCCGGATGAAGTGATCAAACTTTGCTTGTTTCCTTTCTCATTGGGAGGCAATGCTAAACTGTGGCTAAACTCTTTTCCGGAGGACAACTTTACAACCTGGGAGGCTGTGGTGGCAAAATTTCTGAATAAATATTTTTCACAGTCTAAAATCAACAAAGGTAAGATGAAGATTTCTTCTTTCAGGCAGGGCATGGAGGAAACCCTAGGCCAGGCGTGGGACATATATAAAAGTTTGTTGAGGAAGACGCATGTGCATGGTTTTGATGAGATAGCTGTAGTTCTCACATTCCTTGGAGGTCTTGGCACACAGTCCAAGCTTATGCTAGATGCCTCAGTTGGAGGTAGTATCAAGAGAAAGACTATTGAGGAAGCCTATGAGTTGATAGAGAATATGGCGGCCATTGACAATGAGGTGAATAATGAAAGTGGAGATTTTCTTCAGCACCAAGAAGTTTCACATTTACAAAATTAGGATGTGGTGCTTGAGCAACACAAAATGATTACTCAACAATTAGAAGGAATTATACATAGACTTTCTTTAGTGCCAAAGGAAATTCAGATTATTTCAAGAGTTCAATGGCAGTCACAAATCACGCCACCTAAGAAGAACACAAATTCTAAAGAACTTTTTCAGCAAGTTAAGAATAGCAGTATGTCCTATATCAAAAGCATGGAGGAGATGAGAGGTAGAATTGAAACAAGCATGGAGGAGAAAAAGGGACGTGAGAGGAATGTGAGAAGCGTGTCAAGGGAAGAATGTAAGACCATTGTTATTAGGAGTGGTAAAGTGTTAGGGGAGAAAAAAAATAGAGAGAAAAGAGAAAGAAAGAGTGAGTGAAGAAGAAGGAAGTGAACAAAAAAAGAAAAGAGAGGAAGAAGAAAGTGTGAGGAGTGAAAAAGAGAGAATTGAGGGAGAAATAAAGAAAGAAGAGGTTGAAAAAGTGAAAAAAGAAGAGTTTGAAAAACTCTTTCCTTATCCAAAGATTTATTCAAGGAATGAAAAAAAGAAACAGTTTGAGTGATTTATGGAGATTTTTAAGAAGCTTGAGATCACCATACCTTTTTCTGAGGTACTGCAGCAAATGCCTTCATATTCAAAGTTTTTGAAGGAGCTTCTCATGAAGAAAAGAAAGTATATTGAGAAGGAGACTATTGAAGTGCAGGGCAATTGCAGTGCAATCATACAGAAGATGTTACCTCCTAAACTTCAAGATCCAGGGAGTTTCACCATTCCATGTACCATAGGAGATTTAGAAGTTGGAAGACCTTTGATTAACTTGGGAGCTAGCATTAATCTAATGCCACTCTCTATGTTCAAAAGGATTGAAGGCTTGGAACTTAAGCCTACAAGAATGACGCTTCAACTGGCAGATAGATATCTCAAATATCCTTATGGGGTGGTGGAAGGCGTATTAGTAAAGATGGATAAGTTCTTATTTCCAGTAGATTTTATCATAATGGAGATGTGCCTCTCATTCTAGGGAGACCATTCATGAAGACGGCCAAAATCTTAATTGATGTAGAGAATGGCAAGCTTAAAGTCAGGGTGCAAGATGAAGAGGTGGATTTTGACGTGTTTCAAGCAATGTCACATCCTAAGGATGATAAAACATGTTTCCAAGTCGATATTGTTGATGAAATTTGTATGATGCAAGGGATTAAGGTGCGTGATGCTTCTCCACTTGAGAGAATTCTTATTGATGAATGTGAAGATTTGAATGAAGAGGAGAACTTGATTGACGAGTGCTTGAAGGATTTGGAGGTATCAAAAGAAATCCTAATAGGAGAGGCTAGTTTTGAGGAGATTGAGACCAAGGAGGAAGTTAAAGAAAGTAAGCTTGAGCTAAAGACATTACCAATACATTTGAAGTACGTGTTCTTGGAAGAAAATGAAGGGAAGCCAGTCATCATTAGTAATTCATTATCTCCTGAAGAAGAAGAGAAGTTGGTAGAAGTCTTGAAGGCCAACAAAGGCGCTATTGGTTGGTCAATTTCAGATCTTAAAGGTATAAGCCCAACATATTGCATTCATAAGATTTTTATGGAGGATGATTATAGGCTAGTAGCTCAACCACAAAGGAGACTTAATCCTGTGATGAAGGAGGTGGTCAGAAAAGAAGTGTTAAAGCTTTTGGAAGCTGGTATTATTTACCCAATCTGTGATAGTAAATGGGTAAGTCCAGTGCAGGTGGTTCCAAAGAAAGGACGGATGACAGTGATTTACAATGAGAAGAATGAGCTTATTCCTACAAGAACAGTTACTGAGTGGCGAATGTGCATTGATTACAGGAAATTAAATACAGCCACTAGGAAGGATCATTTTCCTCTTCCTTTCATGGATCAGATGCTCGAAAGACTGGCTAGAGAAGCTTTTTACTGCTTCCTAGATGGTTATTCTAGGTATAATCAGATTGTGGTAGATCCTAAAGATCAGGAGAAGATGACCTTTACATGTCCATTTGATATATTTGCTTACAGAAAAATGCCATTTGGATTGTACAATGCCCCAGCTACGTTTCAAAGGTGTATGCAGACTATTTTTTCATATCTGATGGAGAAGTGTATAGAAGTCTTCATGGATGATTTTTCAGTGTTTGGAGATTTCTTTCAGAAGTGTTTGACCCACTTGGATGTTGTTCTCAAAAGATGTGTTCAAACAAACCTTATTCTTAATTGGGAGAAGTGTCATTTCATGGTAACACAGGGAATTGTTTTGGGCCATAAGATTTCTACTAGGGGGATTGAAGTGGATAAAGTAAAAGTGGAGGTTATTGAAAAACTTCCACCACCGAAAAATTTGAAAGGGATCCGGAGTTTCTTAGGCCATGTTGGGTTTTATAGAAGATTTATTAAAGACTTCTCAAAGATTGCTAAACCTTTGAGTAATTTGCTTGTCAAAGACACGCCTTTTGTAATGAGTGATGAATGTTTACAGGCTTTTGATGTCTTGAAGAAGAGGTTGATTTCTACCCCAGTGATTGTAGCGCCAGATTGGAGTAAAGATTTTGAGCTCATGTGTGATGCCAGTGATTATGCCATAGGTGTTGTGCTTGGCCAAAGAAAGGAGAAGGTATTTCACACAATCTACTATGCTAGTAAAGTCTTGAATGAGGCTCAATTGAATTATGCCACTACAGAGAATAAGTTTCTGACGATAGTTTATGCTTTGGAGAAGTTTAGATCTTATCTCATTGGGTCTAAAGTGATTATCTACACCGATCATGCGGCTATAAAGTACTTGTTGACAAAGCCGGATTCAAAGCCACGATTGATTAGATGGGTGCTCTTGCTACAGGAATTTGATGTGGAAATCCATGATAAAAAGGGGAGGGAAAATTTGATTGTTGATCATTTATCCTGGTTAGTCAATGATGAAGTCACAAGTAAGGAAAAAGAAATCTGTGAGTCTTTTTTAGACGAAACACTCTTGTATATTCAGCAGAGGCCATGGTTTGCTGATATGACTAATTTTAAAGTTGCGAGAGTTATGCCAGAAGAATTGAATTGGCAATAGAAGAAAAAGTTTTTACATGATGCTAAGCAGTTTATATGGGATGTCCTTACTTGTTCAAGATTGGAGCAGAGAATCTTCTAAGGAGATGTGTGACAAGAGAAGAAGCAGAAGGAGTTCTTTGGCATTGTCATGATTCACCCTATGGAGGTCATTATAATGGAGAGAGAACGACTGCAACGATTCTTAAGTCAGGATTTTATTGGCCTACATTATTTAAGGATGCTCATAATCATGCTAGAAATTGTGATAAATGTCAAAGGACGGGGGCTATTTCAAGACGTCATGAGATGCCTTTACAAGGCATTCTGGAGGTTGAAGTGTTTGACTGTTGGGTTATTGATTTTGTTGGACCCTTTCCACCATCTTTCAATAATGAGTATATATTGGTGGCGGTTGACTATGTGAGTAAATGGTTTGAAGCTTTGGCATGTCCTAGGAATGATGCTAGTACGGTGATTAAATTCTTGAAAAGGCAAATTTTCTCACGTTTTGGAACTCCTAGGGTACTCATCAGTGATGGGGGATCTCATTTTTGTTAATTTCAGCATACAAAGGTACTTAGACATTATGGGGTGAGACATAAGGTGGTTGCACCTTATCATCCACAAACAAATGGTCAGGCTGAAGTTTCCAACAGGGAAATAAAGAGGATTCTAGAGAAAACAGTTGCTTCATCAAGAAAGGATTGGTCACATAAATTAGACGACGCTCTTTGGGCATACAGGACGACTATGAAGACTTCAATAGGTTTATCACCTTTTCAGTTGGTGTATGGGAAAGCATGCCATTTGCCAGTAGAGATGGAACATAAAGCTTTGTGGGCTTTGAAATTTTTGAATTTTGATCCCCATGAAACTCAAAGTAAACGTAGAAGACAGATGCTGGAGCTTGAAGAGATGCGGTTGCATGCATATGACTTATCTAGGAGTTATAAAGAAAAGGTAAAATTATATCATGACAGGAAGCTGATAAAGAGGGCCTTTAACCCAAGGCAGCAAGTGTTATTATTTAACTCAAGGTTGAAGTTATTTCATAATAAAGAATGTACATCCTCATGGAGCAGTTGAATTGATGGATCCAACTGCTAGAGATCCACAGAGAAGTTGGGTGGTGCATGGTCAAAGACTCAATCATTATTTGGGAGGAGAAGTGGAACGCCTTTCCACGGTGATGAACTTGGTGGATCCATAAGGTTATTGGGTCAGGCTCGTGACGTTAAACAAGCACTTGCTGGGAGGCAACCCAAGGTTTTTCTTATCTTTTGTTTTTGTTTAGTAGTATAGGATTTGCTTCTGTTGAGTAGTATAAGATTAATGTACTTGGTCCAAAACTTTTTTGATATGATGGTTTGACTGCTTGATTGCATGAGATAAGTTTCTTAATGATGCTTGATATTGAATGATGATTGAGATTTTCATATGTTGATTACAGGTGGAGTGTTCACTAGCTATGTGAACAAATGCATGATGATATTATGATTTTGATTTTGATGTTAAGCAGGGTGTGATTGTGAGATATGGGGAATTTTGAGAGACGTTTATATGTGAGGTTTTGAGCTCCAGAGTTTTTGATGATGTAATTGCTATCTACTTGGTAATTTGTGAATTACCAAATCACGTTTATTTATAGTTTTCTATGAAACAGACGCTCCTATAGTCAACTTTGCCACTACTATAGTTGACTGTCACCAGACAATTATAACAGTTAAAACAATTAGTAATAGTCAAACCAACCAAATTGATTACTCAATAAATTCAGTTGACTTGCAATTAATGCTTGAACATAGAACAAAATATAGCCGTTATAGTTCTCAAGCATTAACAAAATTTCAAAACATAACTAACTAAGTCGAATTTCCTACACATGCAATCGACTATAACACTTCAATTCAGTTTTGAAAATCTTTTCATTGCAAAATTACTCACAACACTATTTTTGAAAATCTGTGCAAAGTCACGAGTTTTAATCGACTTACTTCATAATGAAGTCGACTTAAAACTTGCAGTTTTGCCACACAATATAAGTTCAACTAAGTGCATGTGGTTTTCTTTTCTGAAACATATGTTATGCAATCACAAATGATATATCATGTAGAAAAGCAGTGAATATGCATACATATACGAAAATCAACACAGTCATGTTCTTCAAGATTTCATACACAATAAAGATTTGAACTTGTAACACATATCGATACATGTGTTATTAATAATGTATTGTAATCATCAAAAACCAGAACACTGTGAGATTAAGGTTTAGCTAAACTAGTGCTTCCCTTATCAACAATCTCAACAAAGATGAATTTTGTTGATGATTATGTGTATCATAAATTTAGTGGGAACGAATACATTTTCATGGTCTTATATGTTGATTACACATTACTTGCAACTAATAATATAGACATGTTGCATGAAACTAAGATATTTCTATCAAGAAACTTTCAAATGAAAGACCTTGGTGATGCATCCTTTGTATTAGGAATTTAGATACATAAAGCTTGATCTCGAAGTATTCTAAGATTGTGACAAAGGAGCTATATTGAAAAGGTTCTTAAAAGGTTTGACATGCAAGAATGTAAATCTAGGGATACTCCAATTGCTAAGGCAGGCACGTTCAGTATCAAACAATGTCTGAAAAGAAAATTTGAAAATTCAATAAATGTAGAAGATTATGCATCAAGTGTAGGGTGTTTGATGTATGTCCAAGTATGTACACGTCTAGATATAGAATACATAGTTGGGGTATTAAGCATATATTTAAGTAATCCAAGAATGAATTATTGGAAAGCAGTCAAAAGAGATATAAGGTATTTGAAGAAAACAAAGAATTATATGCTCACATATAAGAGGCCAGACAAGCTGGAGATCACTGGATATTCTGACTTAGAATTTGCAAGTGTTGGAAAACAGGTAGGCTTCTTTTTACACCAAGAGGGGGGTGAATTGTTGGGTTTTCAAAATCAGAGTCTTTTCGCAATCTTTAAATCAAAGTATAAAACTTTACAAACTTTCTTCAATTGCAAGTAATGAAAATTTGTGTGCAGCGAAAAAACGTAGTTTACTACGCAGTTAAGAAAGCCGACTGTAATTAAAAGAGCAGGGACAGAGAAAATCAAACACTGGTTTTTATACTAATTCGGCCTCAATGCCTAAATCCAATGTCCTTCCTGTACCCGGAAGCAAATGCACTATAATGGTCAAGGTTTTTACAACAAGGCTTTTATAGAAGACCTCCACGTCAAAAATATAAAACACCTCTCTAACCCTCTAACCAAAATATAGACAAACAACACACAACAAGACTTGCAACAAGATGTCCCCTCTCCTGCAATCTGCCAACCACTTTGAACAATCCTCAAAGTGAACCAAACTCCACGAGTCTATCCCCTGTAATCACAACAAGTCACAACATCAATCACCAATGGATGCCAACAAGAATCTTGATCAACCAGAAAACACCCCAATGTGCAGATGTGTGATCAAGCAATGAGTGCGCAGTCAGTCTCCCTTTGAATCTCCTTTAAGAAAGATCATCACTGTCTTCTTGGAGAATTCTTGGAGCTCTATAATCTCTGAGAAACAATCTGAAACAGAATCTGAAAATGTTAGATCAACAAATGTCCAAAAGTCTCTGAATAATTTCATATTACATCTATTTATAGATTTCTGTTAATCAGACGCTCCCTCAGTCGAATATGCTACTAATTTAGTCGACTAGGTTATGACAGTTATAACATATTAGTCAAACTAGTAGCATACAGTCAAACAAAATAAATTCCCATTCAATATAGTTGACTTATATTCAATGCTCAACTAACTTTTAAAAATATAGTCGTTACTGTTCATGAGCATAAAATAATTTCAAAGCAAACAACTAATATAGTCGAATGCGTGGTGCACACAGTCGACTTCGACATGTCAGAGCATTTTGAAATTCTTTTCTTCACAAAATCTCACATAGCAGTATTTTTAAAAATTTGTACAAAGACTTTAGTATAGTCAAATCAATTAGTACTGAAGTCGACTTTACTGCAGTTTTGTCACACAACTTTTAAGTTCACAAGAGTGCATGTGGTTTTCATCCTCTAAAACATGTGTAATGCAACCAAATATGATGTAATATGTACAAGCTCAATAAGTACGTATTCACACAGTAGTATAACACATAAACATGTTCAACAATATATCAAACAATAAGCATACAGACATGTAACACAACAACAACATATGTGTGTTATTAAAAATGTGTTGTCATCATCAAAAACCAGAGTGATATAGATACTGTGTTGTCAACAATCTCAACAATCTCCCCCATTTTTTATGATGCACAACCATGATTAATAACCAACCATGTTTGCATAATCAGATACAAAACAGAGTAAACAAATGATATCAAACAATTCAAATACTCTGAATGTAACTCATTCACACAACAATATATCAAGCAGATATGAAACAGAAGACATTCTCCCCCTTTCATAAACTTTCATAAACCTTCTCCCCCTTTGTGCATTAACAAAAAAGGAATGCTCAAGATCTAATATGTTATTAAAACAAACAGATATGCATAAGTAAAAATGAGCAATGATATATGATGCATTGATGCTCCCCTTATCACATTTATTCACATGTAAATGGTAACTCCCCCTGAAATGCAGGCATGTGAAGAAATATGTGTAAGAATGTAATACTCCCCCTATCATCATGCATAAATTTTAAACAAGATCAAATGCATAATGCAGTATAAATAATAAGAGTATACAAACATCAAAACACAAAATTGTATCACAGATAAGATATCAATCAATTCTATCATGTGATGATACAATTTTCAATAATCTCACAATGTTATCACAATCAAGATATGCATAATCAATTTAGAATATAGATAAATTGTAGATAATCAGGATAAGATAACCAATCTACAAATATAACCAAATTCCAGAAATGGAATTTGTAACCCTGTTACAATCCAGTCGATTGGATTAATTCCTCAGTCGAATACATTGCTTGCTAATGATGTTGCATTCCACCTGTAGTTTCCAGAGCAATGTTTTTCCTACAAAACCTTTCAAAGATCTTCTGCAGATCAAGCATTTTAGTTATGCAAGAAATATAATCCATAAGAAGTCAATATGCAAAAATATGTAACAGTTTAAAACCAAGCATAATAGACTTTACTCAATACACAATCGAATCAATCACTCAACACAACAGATTTCAATCAAACAGATTAAAGTAGTTGAAATTGATTCAAACCACTAATTTCATTTCCTTGTTTAAAAAGATATTACAATGATAAGAGCAAAACAAGATTCAAAACCAAAAAGATGGCATACTAAGCTATTTACAAAAGAAACATCAATCTAAAGAAAATCATTTTTTCTTTCTCTTTTTGTTAACAAAGTCATTTATAGTCATATTGCCATCACTTTCATCAGTACTTTTCTCATCATCACTCTTTTCTTTAGTCTCTCTGTTCGATTCCTCTGGAGTGCTCAGTTCTTCAGATTCCTCATTGTTTGACCCAGCATTCGCCTCATTCAATTGAGATCTATCTCTTTGTTCTTCGAGCAGTTTTCTTATAGCCTTCAATTCTCTCATAATAATTCTTTCAAAATCATTTCTAGCCCTATATTGACTAGCTTGAGGAGTGACATCCTCATCACCATCACTAGTAGTTTCATCCTTGTATATCCATCCCTCAGTCGACTTCACCATTTTAATCAAGTGTAGTGCTGATTCATCAATGAGATTGGTTCTATGATAAGGCTCACTTGATTCAGTAATGTAGTCCACACCATATTGAATAAGAATTTTAGATATAAGGACGCAGTAAGCTAGCTTGGCAAACTCTAATCTTGTAACTTTTAGCATGTTATTTGTTATAGCAGCAAGCTAATCCACCTATATGTTTTCCTTTAGTGCTTTCAGGTCCTCTGTAGTTGCTTGAGCATGGTTTCCTCCTCTTGGCATCAATATCCAGGAAATAACGAAGACAGCAAGCCTGTCATTCATTTTCATTCCACCAGTTTTGTAACTGGAATAGTTTTTGTAGCCATCAGGATTTTTGAGAGTATTCTGATACTCTGTATACTTATGGAAACCTTTTATGCCCAAATGGCATTTTTCTCCACCAAGCTTTAGACCAGCAATTTCTATCCATATTTCATCAGTCAACCTGATATCAACTCCTTTTACCCTGGAGTAGAGAGTATCTCCTTCCATTTTGAGATTGCAGTAGAAAACTTTCACTAAGTCAGGGTACCAGGGATCTGCCATTTCCACAAATTTCTTTAACCCCTGTCGTCTAGGCCATCTATGAAATTTGAAACCTTCGTCTTTGAAAAATTTCAGCCTTAAGTATTTGTGAGGGACACAACTCCTCATTTTCGAGCAGTCAAGGAACTTCGACTATGCATCATCGTCACTGATCCACCCCTCTAGTTCAGAAGCCCTTCTATTGCTCTTTTGACCCACTATTTTCATCCTTCTCTTTTGTGCAGAGCCTGAAGCCATTTCTTTTGCCGACAGGAGATACAAACTAGAGAGATACAGTGAAGAGATGAATCTGAGAGTACAGATGATCTTGACATAATGAAAAAATTTGATTTGATTTGATATATATATATATATATATATATATATATATATATATTGTACCCAGACACTTTTGGAGGGAAAAAGATAATTTATTTTCGTACCAAAAATAGTTTTCAAATATGAAAACATTTTTACTAGAAGACACTAGTCGAAAGAATTAATCACTTAGTTGACTACTGTATGTCATGAGAATTTCAAAACAGAGTTTAACACATACAGAGAACATAGTCGAATGAATTAATAATGCAGTCGACTAAGACTCGTGAAAATAACTTTTCAAACTCATTCAATCAATCAAGCATACAAACAAACATTCATGCAATCAAACATCATCAACCAATCAGCTCAAGCATAATGTAGTAGAATGATACAATTTACCCGTTGTAGATACTCAAGATTTTGATTTTCCAAAGTGATTCATCCTTGAGTTCAAACTACATCTGCTATATATCCTACAAAACAATTTAAGCTTTGGTTGCAAGTACCCATTTTACTTTGGGTCCTTGATTGTCAGTTCTTGTCAGTTGTTCCTTTGGTTTCCACACGTATAAACCTTTTGGAACAACAACATTTCTATAATAACAATTTCTAACATTATGACCAATACAATTGCAATAGAAACAAGGATGTTTAACAGGTTTACTCAAGTCAATAAATTTCTTCGCATTGGTTCTATTAGATTGAGCTCTATAGCCTATTCCTTGTCTGTATATAGTTCTGCCAGAAGATTTCAGTACAACATTTAAATTGTCTCTACCTTGAGTGAGTATGGCTAGCGTGCTAGTCAAGTAATCTATTTTCTCAATGTGTGTAGGACATTTTTCACAATGTTTTTCTACTATAACAGTTTCAATCTTAACTTCCTTAGCAGATAACAATGCATCATTTAATTCCTTTTCTAATTTCTCATTTTCAAAAACAAGGTTATTAATTCTATACTCATAGTCTCTCCTTTCAGAGTTCAGTCAATTAACCTTGTACTGTAGTCGCATTGCTTCAGCATGTAGTTCTCTAAAGGCATCTCGTAGCAGATCATACTTGATTTCCACTGGTTCATTTGAGATGTCAGCATCACTGTCATAGTCATCCCATGTTACTCCAATCATGTAGCAAATGTTGGATTCTTCCTCATGATCAGCATCCTCATTACTTGAGTTTTCAGAATATGTATTCTCCCAAGCAATGTATGCTCATTTTTGCTTCATGCTTCTATCTTGAGGGAATCTTTTCTCTCCTTTCTGCTTAGGCTTCAATTCTGGACATTCAGGCTTGATATGTCCTTCCTTTCCAAACTCGTAACATTGGATAGCATTTGTTTTGAAGCTTCTCTTTTTGCTGTGACGTGCATGGTTAGTAAGTTGACTATCGTTTTGCATAAGTGGACTAAACTTTCTTACCATCAAGGTCATCAATTGATGTGATCATAGATAGGCCAAGTAATGAAGAGAATAAAAGGATGACAAGAAGCATGGCTAAATAAAATCATTTTACTTCTTGTCATCTTTATACATTTGTACAAAAAAAGTAGAATAGGTTTCAAAGGCGTGTATTTGCCTCTTTTTTCTCTTTCCTTTAGTTCTAGTGAATAAACTCTTATAAACTCTTCTTTCTCTTTAAGAACAAGCAATGTGGGACTCTCCATGGCTTGGTCTTAAAAGAAAAGAAGCGGAAATGGGCATCCTAGGCGTGTAGCACTAGATAGCATAGCTAGCTGTCATGTTTTGAACTATAGGAAAACTAGTTGGCTTATAAACCCTTTGAAGTGAAGAGATTTAAGCAATGTGGGACTTAAAAGCCCCTAGAGGACGTGCAGCTGCTGCTGGCCAACCCTCACACTAAAAAGTTCCACATCTCTTAAATCTATTCTCCAAGCTCACTCCAAAGGCTATATAAGAAGGATTAAGGGTCTCCTTTTGTACACTTACCTTGAATCAATTGATTACTTGAGTTGATTTGCACTTTTGCAATCTTTTTTTGAGATAGTTCTCTGTCTCCAAAGTCCCTCTTTGGGCAGACCTTATCTTGCTCAAGCAAGTGGCGGTCCTCCTTTGATGCTTATCTTGGAGCCTTCTTCAAGTGGCGCATCTTCAAGTCCTAAGTTTCCTTCCCTCTAATCTTTTCCACTTTTTAATTTTTATCCATTTTCTTGTATGCCATTTAGAATATTCTCTCTAGGTATGCACTTCCATATCATCAATTCCTTTTCATCCATCTCTGCATCTGAATTCTCAGTCTTTGAGTTAATCTTGCTTGCAGCCTTCAGAGCAATGTATTTCTTTTCTTCAATCTCTTCCTCATTCTTTAATCTACCAAGTTCCAATTCATGTTCACGTAGCTTGCCAAAAAAGGTAGCCATGTTCATTCTTGTAAGGTCTTTGGATTCTGAGATTGCAGTGACTTTTGGTTGCCAATTTCTGTTCAGAATTTTCAAGATCTTGATGTTAATCTCTTCTTTATCGAACACTTTCCCGAGAGCCATGAGATGATTTACAATATGTGTGAATCTTTTTTGTACATCATAGATAATCTCGCCAACCTTCATCCTGAAAAGTTCATACTCTTATATCAAAGAATTCTTTCTTTCTTTCTTTACTTCATCCATGCCTTCATGTGTCACCTCTAAGACATCCCACATTTCCTTTGCAGATTTGCATTGAGATATCCTGAAAAATTCATCAATTGTTAGTGCAGAGGCTGTAATATTTCTAGCTTTAATATCATATTGAGCTTTATTATTTTCATCAGCAGTCCATTCAGTAAAAGATTTTATAACAGTTTTAGTAGGTACAAAAGGACCATTCAAGGTTGCATCCCAAATTCTTTTATCTATAGCTTCAAGAAAGATTTGCATTCTGATTTTCCAAAAAGGATAATTTTCACCAGCAAAAAGAGGTGGTTTGTTTGTTGAAGCACCATCACCAAAAGTTTGAAAACAGGAAGTCATCCCCAAGTTTATAGTCGAATCAATGAAAAATAGAGTCGACTAGTTTTTCAAATATCTTATGAAAACCAGCTCTAGTGTCAATTGTTGGAAAACATGTAGGCTTCTTTTTACACCAAGAGGGGGGTGAATTGGTGGGTTTTCAAAATCAGAGTCTTTTCATAATCCTTAAATCAAAGTATAAAACTTTACAAACTTTCATGAATTGCAAGTAATGAAAATTCGTGTGCAGCGAAAAAACGTAGTTGACTGCGCAGATAGTAAAGTCGATTGTAATTAAAAGAGCATAGATAGAGAAAATCAAACACTGGTTTTTATACTTGTTCGGCCTCAATGCCTACATCCAGTATCCTTCCTGTACCCAAAAGCAAATGCACTTATAATGGTCAAGGTTTTTACAACAAGGCTTTTATAGAAGACCTCCACGTCAAAAGTATAAAACACCTTTTTAACCCTCTAACCAAAATATAGGCAAACAATACACAACAAGACTTGCAGCAAGATGTCCCCTCTCTTGCAATCTGTCAACCACTTTGAACAATCCTCAAAGTGAACTAGACTCCACGAGTCTATCCCCTGTAATCACAATAGGTCACAACAACAATCACCAATGGATGCCAACAAGAATCTTGATCAACCAGAAAACACCCCAATGTGCAGATATGTGATCAAGCAATGAGTGCGTAGTCAGTCTCCCTTTGAATCTCCTTTAAGAAAGATCACCACCGTCTTCTTGGAGAATTCTTGGAGCTCTATAATCTATGAGAAACAATCTGAAATAGAATCTAAAAATGTTAGATCAACAAATGTCCAAAAGTCTCTGAATAATTTCAGATTACATCTATTTATAGATTTCTGTTAATCAGACGCTCCCTCAATCGAATATGCTACTAATTTAGTCGACTAGGTTATGACAGTTATAATAGATTAGTCAAACTAGTAGCATACAGTCAAACAAAATAAATTCCTATTCAATACATTTGACTTATATTCAATGCTTAACTAACTTTTAAAAATATAGTCGTTACTGTTCATGAGCATAACATAATTTCAAAGCAAACAACTAATATAGTCGAACTTTGGTAGAATTTTATATCCCCTTTGTAGTTTCACATCCTTCCTACCTGAACTTTGGTAGGCTTTTTGTTTGCCCCACAGATACTACTACGATGTTGTCCCATGGTATAATATTGTTTGGTTCTGCAACTACTACCCTCACATTGCAATATTATTACATAAAAAACATGCTTCCTTCTTCTTCATTTTATTCATAATTAATCTCGATTGCATCTCATATCTAAACTCGTTGGTTGGAAGAATCTAAAACCATATTTTGTATCCTTTGCATCCATGATTAATCTCAATTGCCTCGTCTCTTTCACAGAAACCGAAGCTTTCTCTGCTCTGCTTCTAGAGTATGCCTCAAAAAACTCCTGGTTCTCCTTCTCTAACTCCTTCCAAACTGCTTCCATCACATGCATGCATGTGTCATTCACATGTCTCAAATAAAATACAAAATAAAACAACAAAACAGATAAACCATATATATAATAGATTTACACATACTTTCTTCATATTCTTATATGTGGATGCATATATATATATATATATATATATATATATATGTGTGTGTGTGTGTGTGTGTGTGTGTGTGTGTGTGTGTGTGCATGTGTGTGTGTGTTTGTGTGTGTGTGTACTGTTACCAAATTAACACGTTAACTATTTTAGAGAACAAAGCTTCAACCTTCTTCTTCCACCACTACTACTGACGAGGCTATCAAGCGCTTGACACAGCTACTACAACAACCGTGACCAGGAAAATCGTGAATTGAGAGAAGAATACAGTGACTTGAGAAACGAGTTTACAAACTTCAAGTCCTTGGTCATGAGAGCGTTGCCTCAAGCTTCTGACATTCCTTCCACTGTCCCTCCGACCCAGCCACGACCCTCTCTGTCACCCGCCGTCCCTCAGCAGCCCAAATCAGTCCAACCCACATCAGTCCAGCCCACACTAGTTCAGCCATCTACAGAGCAGCAAATAATCCTGATGATGACTATGTAGATTATTAATTTTATTTTGTTATTGAACATAATTGTTAGAACATTTGAATGTTAGTACATTTGGATGTTAGTACATTATGATTCTGCTACATTATATTTGCTCAGTCTAGATGATATTGTTTTATGTTTCATATTTTATTTATAAAAACAAATTCTTAAATTTGAACAATACAAATGATGTTATATTGTTGTTTTTGTCATCAATGATTAGATGATTTTGAGATGCATAATATGGAAGTCTATCTATGGTTACCAAAGAGCAAAATCCTCGATAATTACCGAGGAGCAAAAGCCATTGGTAAATATTAGCGACAAAGGTTTTATCGATGGTTTTCTGACCATGGCTAAACCGTCGGTATCGACGACTTTTGACTATTTTTGAGAAATTAAATTGGATTAACACACTAAATAAATTTTAAAAATTATCATATTTTTTTATGATTTCTAAGTCATCCATTATCATTTTTTTATGATTTCTAAGTCATCATAACCACGGAACTGTCTCGTTATCATTCCCTTGTTATTCTCAATGCAAATAATACATTCATTTAATTGTTATCTTACATTAGCCACAGTGTCATTTTACATAACACGTCATAACCATATTATTTAATTAATAAAAAATTAAATCATAAAACTTTAATTAAAAAATATTAAAATTTTGAGTGCATGATAAATAAAAATATATATTATAAATTTAATTAAAAATATCCAAAATTATAAATGAAGTTTATAAATAACAAAGAAAATAGAGAAAGAAAGAGTAAGAAATGTAAGTCTAAGTTTAGAAATAAGCAGGTTCATGATGTTACTAAATTCAAAGCAGGTTCATGCAACTATCGTAATGTTGAATAGGAATACAACTACTACTGATTAATTTATTTATTTTTTCTTATCACAAATTAGGTTTGTAATATAAATAAGTCAGACTAATAAAGTGGCAGGCGGACTGCTAGAATAAAATGATTAATTAACTTTAAAACCGTAGATAGTCATCAATTAAATATTTATTTCATTGAAGGTCCAATAAATTACTTTTATCATGTTTCACTAATTTTACGTAATTGAAACACATGCTTAAATAGACACTGTTAAGAATTACGTAGTAATTAATCTTACATATAAAGTAAATGAAAAATTAATCAAAATCTCTTAGGGTCCAAATATAGCATAGTTATGTGCCTCAGGTTTTAAATGTATGTTTATCCCTAATAAGAAAAATTAAGGTAAACTAATTAAAGGTCGTGTGCAAATGATCTTATATGTTATAAACTTAATTCAAAGTACTTGACTAAGATCTGTTGAAGATTGACCCACTTGGTTTTTCTCTTTTAAGAATCATAGTAATGCATCACAAATCAAGTTATGGTCAAGCAGTTTGCTTTTAAGTAATAAAAATTATTATATGTATTTGTTTTATAGTTTAATAAAAACCATAGTTTTATCTCAATAATAATATAATATGCATATTAATTAAGTGGTGTAACATACATTTGAACGAGAAACTTCATATAATAGTGAACTTATATAATATACAACCTCTAAGATTGCCGGCCATTGAAGTTACCCATAGAAAATTAAGGTAATGCAAAGGTCCTTTAATGGTGGAATGTTTTCTTGTATGTGCAGCTGGCAGCAGGAATTAATGGCTCTTCAAAGGTTGGAAATGGCTTTGAAAATTAAGGACAAATTCTTATCATCGAGTTTTCATTAGTTAGAATGATGTACTTTATGTTCATCAATGAGAATGGAATATCTTCACTTCAAGCGAGCATAAACCCTAAACCTAATAAAGCCAACTAAGACTATTTAATTACTCTCATCGAAATAAGGAAAAAAAAAACAGGGATTTTTTTTATTAGAAAGTTTTGTTTAGTTTAAGAAAAATTAAATATGTAATAGAAGAAAGAGAACTTTGAAGAAAATTGGCTTACTTTTTCTCTTCATATCTAAAAATAATAATAATAATAATAAAATAAATTATTATATATATATATATATATATATATATTATTTTAAAAGTTAATTTATAAGATTGAATTAGTCTTAAAATTCACTTCTTAACATGATATTAAAGTTATAATATAACATATTTTAATGGGATTTATATTTTTTTAGACATATCATTCTACGTGTTATTTGATTGTTATCGAATCATTCATTTATACATAGTCTTATATATAACTCAGCATGAAAAGAATATGTTAGAAGTTTTACATAAATAAAAATAAAATTAATTTAAAGTATATATTTAAATATAAATTTTATTATAAAGTTAAGTTAGGTTTAAAATCTAAATTAATTATATGATATAGAATTGTTGTTTTTGAATAGATGTTGACAAGGAAAGGAAAAAAAATCCTCTTTGAATTTGTATAATTGAAGTCAAGATGTGAAAGTTTTAGTAGTATATAAGAAGGCATTTGTAGAGAGAAATTTTGGTGTTGTGGGAAAGATGGTATGATGGGGAGATAATTTGGATTGTAGAGTGTGAAAAGGTGTGATTTTCTTCTCTCTTTAATATAACTTTTGATATCGAATATGTTTTTCTTTTCTCTATAATATATACATTTCACTTGCGTATTTGATCAGTAATTTAATTTACTTACCACATTCACACGTGTGGCATCCTTTTACAGTTTTAGGGACGGTGCGTGCATGTGATCTGAGCTTATTAGTTAGTTTGATGAATCCATTGAATTCGATCTATATTTCACCTAAAATATTCAAAAGGCATATCTTGATTTCCATTATTGAGTCAAATATCTCATACTTCTTATACAAGGTTTTTTGTGACTGTGTGTATAATTGTATGATGAAATATAGAATAGGATCCTTTAACTTTAAATATTTTAAAATCTTTTAGCCAAAGTTTACCATTTTAGCCTCTGTAATTTTATTAATATTATAATGATTTAATTAAGTTTTGAGTTTTACATTTTTTTTATTAATTTTATATGATTTATTAAGTATGTCAAGTTTTTCTATATTTTTTTTTAAATATTTCTCATTTTATTTTTGTGTTAAGAGGGTGAGATGGGTATTATTTTGTTATGGTATCTTGTTTATCTTCTTTATTTGTTCAGGTACCAATGTTTTATTTTATGATTAATATAAAATAATGTTACAATTAATGTAAAAAGTAAGTAACTTTTATTAAAAATATGTTGGATATATAACAAAGGTTTTTCAGTGTCACCTGTATAATATATAGTGATAATATTTTTATTATTTTTAATTAAAATAATAAAAGTTACTTGTTAGTTTCATTATTATTATTATTATTATTATTATTATTATTATTATTATTATTATTATTATTATTATAACTAAACAACTAAGAAGAAGAACTTTTGTGAAAAGAACAAACTTTATATTATGTCATACAAACTAATATATTTCTGTATATTTTGTTCGTATATGTTTCTATAATATTAGTACATTTTTTTTTATTATATATTTATAAAATTTGAAATTAATTTGTTTAGTAGTCATTGTAAAATATTTAAATTTTGGTTTCAAACCACGTAATATATTTTAAGTAATTAATTATTTTTAGTTTCCAATATTCATTATAAGTTAAATGACAAATTTACTTTACAAATTTTAAAATGTGACATATGTTGATATTATATTACAAAAATACTAATAGGCGTCATTAATTATTTAATTTTTTTTACATAAATATTTAATTCAGATTATGTAATGACAAAGATAAAATAATTTCATAAGTAATTTATAGAATAGGTAGATGCGGAAAAAATTTTAATTTCGTAAATAAATAAATAAATAAATATATATATATATATATATATATATATATATATATATATATATATAGTCAACTTAGCTCACACATATTACTAACTGCGAAATGAATTAAAAGTAAATTTTGAAAGTGTAAAATTTTGTAACTCGATTTGATTAATCATGAAATAATAAGTTAATGTATTAAACTATTAAAAATATTTTGTTTTTTCAATTTATTTTATATATTTATTACATTACAAATAAAGTGGGTTGACTTCACTGATTATTTTATAACATTATTTCATCATAATACAATAAAAAAGTGATTATTAATTTTACCAAACAATACTATCAAAACATCAGTTAAAATTCAAAATATCAATTTATATAATTTGACAAACAAATGAATTAAACATTAAACTATCCAAATATTATTCAAATCATTTTAGTATTTTAAAAAATGAAATTGACAACCTATACAATTAGAAGTAAATAAGCATAATAAAACATTATAAAAAATATTAAAAAAACTAATAAAGGATTATTGTTGATGGATTACAATTCAACTCACTTTTAACCTGGTTCTAGTCTATTTAATCTATGAGTCGAGTCAATTGAAACCATTTTTGAAAGAACTAAATTTTTTTCCATTTTAACATCTCTATGTATATGTATGTACTTTTCTATTACAAAATATAAAATTGATTATATTTTTATTCCCTAAACTTGGAAAGAAATTAAAATTCATAGTTGACGAAATTTTTATACATTTTAATTTTCAAAATTTTAAAAATAATCGATATAATTATCTTAACTCACTATTATTTTATTCTACATATTAAACGATATTTTAAAATATTATGTAATTAAGTTAAAAGAAATATATATTTAAAGTTTAAATATTATATTATATTATATTTTGAGTTAAAAACAAATTTAAATTTTATGTTAGAATTTAAAATTAAAGATATATTTAACTCTAAAATAATGAGATTTTAGATCTTATAATAATGGATAACAGCACAGAAAGCACGAGTGTCTGTCTTTGTAATTAATGAGTATGTGCATGAAAGTCAATTAAACGAGCATATGATTGTAGGGAAAAGGAATGGTTGTATGCATGCATTTGTAAAGTCCTGGTTTAGTTAAGAATCATGTGCCTACATCATTCATCATTTATGTCATAACAAAAATTAATAACGCATTTTTTTTTCTTTTACATTTTTTCTTTATTATTAATTAACGATATTAATTATACCCCTTTAGGGTTCACAATATTATTCTATTCATTATTTTTTATATTTTAGATTGAAAATAATGGACGGATACCGATGTAAAAATATATAGACAATTCTTTTTTATACTAATATAAATATTTATAGAAATGTTCAAACATTTTTTATATTTTAATTTTAAATAAAATTATTTAAAAATAAGTCTTTAAAAATTTAATTTAATTTTTAGTAAGTCTTTAAAACTTAACATTTATTAACAAACGAGTAATTATAAATAAGTGTACGGCAGATTTTACGTATAGATATAAATAAGTATGATTTTTTTTTTGTCGTCCTAATAAAAGTATTATTAAAGTAAAATGAGAAGTAAGGAAAGTAATGCTTTTCAAAAGGAATGTGTTTTTGAAATTCTCATTTACAAATTTTTTATCATGTTCCCATTTTTTTCGTCAAGTGTATTTTAAAATAGATGTTATATTGACGACTTAAGTTCATGTGTTCTTATACTAGTAATTAAATAAAGATTAATTGAAAATTTAAATTAATTAAAACAATATTTCGTGTAAAATATTTTTTTATTGAGTAAATTTAAGTATAAAAACTCATATTCTCATCGTCATCTCTGATACTTTTCTATATAAAATTCGTATTTCTATTTTCTTCAAAATAACAAGTTTATTTGTATTTACTTAAATATCTATTAAATATTAAGCATAATATTATAAAAAAAATTTAATATATAACAAAAGATTTAATATCGAGATGAATTCATATTTCTTTTCTCTCTTATACCGAATAATAATGAAAAATTTATAATTACATAAATCTCATAAATAAATAAATAATTTAATACTTTTTTTATATATTAAATAGATAAAAAGATAAAATACATATGTATATAATTATCCTCAATCTACTATAAAAAAAGTTAGGAATTACATATATAAACATATTTATATAAATAATAATACTTTGATAGTTAAATAACATGTTGTGGTTTCATTAATGACATAATACCGTATGAAATGAATGTATTTGAGACATTCATATTCACCTCTTACAAACATAATGGTATTGCCTGTGTAAGTTTATTTATCACCTTACTTAAATTAGGTCCAATATAAAAATATTTACTTATTTAGAAAGTTATCAACTTTGTTCTATACCAATATAAATCATGTAAAATAATTTTTTTTTATATTAGTGAAAATATTTGAAGAAAAAAAATTCCTTCTTCCGCACAATTTTATGACTAATTTAGATAATTCTCAAATATCATCTTAAACATATCTAATTTCTACTTATTAATTCATTTTAGGTTTATAAAACATAATTTTTTAAGCAGAGATAGGATATATTTATTTAGAAGGTGAATAAGGGAAAGTTATATTGCAAACCTTTCTTCCCCGTTTTATGGAGGAATGTTGAAAAAACCATCACACGTGAATAATTAGGTCAAAGTCGTTGTGGGATGGTCACATCAGATTAACTAGAGTTCACGAAGAGCTTGATATTTCTACAGTACTCTTATGTTTCTTTCACATTACTGTATTACACCTTTTTCTTATGTATAACTTTAAATTAAGGAAATTAAGTACAAGTTTAAGGACTGATTAGAAGGATTTTTAAATTAAGTACAATTAAGGTAATGCTATTTTTAAATATTTTTTATTGTTTCTTTTTAGTTTAAAACCTTATGAACTTTTTAAAAAACACTGCTAAATATAGGCTGTTCTAGTTTAAATAGTTACCTTTAAATTACTAAAAAAGACCATATATACTAATTAGCAACGTACTTAACTCATTAAAATGATTGATTAAACACTTAATATGATATAATGAAGAGAAAGTCCTTGAACACACGCAGTGCAACAGGAGTCAACCCAAATCCAGAAGTGTAAAAGACGCATGTTTGCACAATTATGATGACCATTTTTCAATGAACACAGTATAAATTAATAATTTTTTGACCACAGGTGTTTAAATCTCAGAAGAAATCTCATTCACCTTGCACTCATCATATATACTTCAATTACCTTCCATTTCCTTCATCTCTTTTCCTCTCTCTGATCAGATACAAAAGTAGCAGTCACTTTCTTGTTGTGTGTCATCATTATTGCATGCAGGATCAAAAGCTCGAATCAGCTAAGAAGGTGTTGGAAGAGGCCAGAGAAGAAAACAAGATGTTGAAGTTCTTGGACATTTTACAACAAGGAAATTCTGCAAATGCTAAAGGTGTAACTAGCCATGAGGAAAGTGAAGAAACTGAACTTGTGTCGCTTTCTCTTGGGATATCATTGAAAGGAAAGACTAAGGGTGAGAGGAAGCATTGCAAGAGAGAAGATGAAGGTATGGATAAAGGACTCAGACTTGGGTTAGATATCAATTTGGATCCTGTAGATCATGCTGAAGCTGCAAATATTTCCAGCACTGCAAGTAGTTCTGGTGAGGGAGGGAAGGAAGAGGAACCAAGTGAGATGTGGCCACCCAGTAAAGTTTTGAAGGCAATGAAATATGTGGATAAAAGTGAAGCTTCTCAAAATGATCAGCCCAAGAAAACTAGGGTTTCCATCAGAGCCAGATGTGATACTCAAACGGTTAGTAAATGTTCTGTGCAGAAATTGGTTGTTCTTGAGAATATATATATAGCTTAGATTGATTTTACTGCTAGAAGTCTAGAATTGAAAGAAACCAAACCCTAATGAAAACGAACATTAATTGGAAGAGAAAATAAAAGCTAAGTTAAGAACGTGTCAAGGATCAAGTTAGTCTAAAAGCTTGCTATGATTATTATTATTATGTCATCTGTATATTAATTGCAATTTGTTTTTGTGTTTCTGTATCCAGAAAACTGAGATTATAAAGCTTTAATTTCTTGAACTTCAATGCAGATGAATGATGGGTGTCAATGGAGAAAATATGGACAGAAAATGGCAAAAGGAAATCCATGTCCCCGAGCTTACTATCGATGCACTGTTTCTCCATTGTGTCCTGTAAGAAAACAGGTGAGACTTTCATTATTATGGCTTGTTTCAGATAATCAATAAAAGGCTATAATTTTTCTTCTAGGAGAAGAGAAAAAGAATGAAAATTAGCCATCAGGTTTCATACGTGCTGATTTTATTATTTTGCGTCATACGTAAATTTATATCTAATATGAATCTAATTGACTTATAATAATGATTAAACGTAAATTTTGAGAAAAATTTAATTACAAAAATGTAACCTCGTCACATTCTTAAACGTTAAACATAAATTTGATGTCGTGGTATGATGTTTTTGTATTGGTGTTAAGATATCATATTAATGAATTTTGTACTGATTAATTAACATTCAGGTGCAAAGATGTGCTGAAGACATGTCCATATTGATCACAACCTATGAAGGAATTCACAATCATCCACTTCCTATATCAGCGACTGCAATGGCTTGCACAACTTCTGCTGCAGCTTCCATGCTTCAATCTCCCTCATTGAGTTCACAGCATGGACATGGACTAGTCAATTCAGCTATATCCTCCATTACCAATTTCAGTGCTCCTAATTACAACCTTCATAATGCTCTAAACTTCTCCACATACCATGTTTCAAGACCACATCAATTCTACTTTCCAAACTCATCTATTTCAAGCTTGAATTCTCACCCCACAATTACTTTGGACCTTACAGCACCCCCAACATCCTCAAACCTTAATTTTTCCTCAGGTTTCTCTCCTCTACAATCTAGCATGTCTCCATCACCTTGGAGTAGTTACAGTAGTTACTTCAACTCAGGAGCACTGACTCATAACAGAAACCATGGTGATTACTTGCTAAACACTGGACAGCAAAATCAGCCATATCTTGAGCATCTCCATCACCCTATTTGCACGAGCAACAATAACTTTTCTCAACGGTCTTTGCCGGATTCCATTATTGCTGCAACCAAGGCAATCACAAGCAATCCAAAATTTCAATCAGTGTTGGCAACTGCTCTCACAACATATGTTGGCAATGAAGCTGGTGGTGGTAGGTTAAGAGAAAACCATGTTCTTGAAAATGCAGAACTGAACTTAAAGCTATGTAGTGAAAACACCATAGGATGTGCATCATCAAGGTACTTGAACGTGTCTTCTTCTGCTCTTAACCCTCAACAAGGAAACTCAAGTATATTTCCACTACCATCATTACCTGAGCAATGGAAGTAAAACAGCATAATTAATGCATTGTTCCAAGATTCATCAGACCTCACTGTGTCCGTTTGTACTAGATTTTGCTAGAATTCATGTTAGTTTTTTATCCTTGTCGAATAAAATTAAAATGTATACTCAAATTATATGTTTAGTTACAGATTTTATCTTGAAACGTGTATCTTCGTATGTGATGTTGATTTTTGGTACCGAAAGGAGTATAGAAGTAACAACAGTTTGACATAATAACCTACAAAGGACATGCATGAATGTTAATTACATCTAAGGTTTTCCAAGTTCTGTTTTACCTAATACGAAGAAAAATATTAAAAAGGAGATTGAAGTCTAATTCACTTCTAAGATGATATTTACACTTACATAAACCCATGTCAATTTCTTTTTTTTTTTCGATGTGAGACTTTATATCCAACACTGTATAGTTTATATTAGTTTTAATTTTAATCTATGGGAGACTTTTAATAAAAGTGTTGATAAACAGTTTTCAAGGTTGTTTGATTCTAAATTCCTGAAACACCATAAGAGATTATAGCATGGTGTAACACTATTTCCCTTTGTATAAAGTTGTTACAGTGAATTACTTTCGTATACTATTTATTTGTTACTGTGGTGGTCAATTTGGTTTCATAAAGTTTTCCTTCAGGGGATTCTCTTTTATGTAGTGTGGTTAGCACAAACACTTTATAAATAGATTTTTTCTCTTCAACAGAACCCTTTAATATTTTGTTTGTCTATGCAATTTTTAATACCATGTTAATTTAAGATGAAAATATGCTCATGAAAATGTAAGAATTTATTTTATACTCCAACTCCAACTTTTATTTTCTGTTTTAATATTTAAAAAGTATTCTTAAAAATATGAAAAGAGTTAACTAAGTAATTTTGGATATGTATAACAATACCATTTCAGTTACAATATTAATAATTCCAAGAAATATATCGCAACTAGAAATGAACCTTGAGCAAGTACTTATAAAATATGAACATATATTTCATAACAAAATAACGATATGACTTCAATACAGTAATATATATTTTATTACATATGATACTCCTCAATATATACAAATGTAAAACAGGCTTAAATATATATTTCGTTATAAAAATTTAAGATCACTCCTTAGTTCTTATATAATGTTTGAATTTTAGTTTTAGTCTTTATAAAATATTTTTCTTTGATTTTTCATATTTCTCTAAAATTTTATATTACTCTTTTTAATTCCTAATGTTTATTTTAAGATAAATTAATAATACTATTTTATGAATCTCAAGAGGTTTCTTTAAGTGACATATACCAACAATATATTATATCAATTAATAGTATTTATTTGATCATTTAACTTTTTTCTCAAGATACTCAGTGTTATTTAATACTAAAACCAAGAGTGATAATTCTCAATTTTAAAACAACCAATATATTTTTTATAAGAATAAAAAATAAAATCTACTCATTTGACAAGTACTAATAGTGTGTTTGGATAAGGAAATTCAATAAAGTAATTTATTTTTTAATATATTGTTTGGTAAATAATTAAAAGAAGTTATCTTGAAATTCTCATTAAACTTATTGGATTGCTTAAAATTAGAGAATTTCAAATTTGACCTGAAAATGAAGAATTTGAAGATTTCAAATTTACATTTTGTTTTTTCTATTTTCTTCTCAACTTGATTTTGGTTTTGGATACTGGTTTGTTTAAGATTGAGACATTATTTAATATTATGTTAAATAATATAATATATTTAAAATATTATTTTTTTCATATAGTCTTTTTTTTTTATAATTTCTATTACTTAATCATTTAATAAAATTAAATTTAAAAAAAAATATTTTACTTTTATTACTTAAAGTTATAATATTTAAAAAGTAATATATGTTTATTGATGAAAAAATATAAAAATTTGTGATAGTACTAGTTGGCCCGCCTCATCCAGAATACAGTATTGGGTATAGTAGGAGACATCAATCTCTTTTCTCGATAGTTCCATCGGTGGTGTGGAGGTATTAACTCCTATAATCTCACATAGATGAGTAATCAGAGAAGGTGTCCCAGAGGTGCTTTATTACTTACAGCACATGCACAATGTTTGATCTCGTCAGCTATCACTTGCCCAACATTAATATTCAATCCTTTGACGACAGAGTAGAGGAATACAACTCTGTTTATGGTGATGTCAGAAACATGGGAGCAAGGCTAGATGTTGGCATGTGTGAAAGCTATCCAATACTTCGTCAGGGGTGTCAAATATGATCTTCTAATATGAATAGGCGACTCTTGCCTATTCCTCTAGAAGTGGCCACTTGGAACACACAACACCCTTTCTACATCAACATAATCAGTACCTTCATTTATGGCCAAGTCAAATTGGCACTGCTCCCTAGTCTATTTTGTGCCTAGGAATCTGTTAATTGTGACAACATCATAGCGTATGGTTTTCCCCATTACGTAGCTAGTGTACACCTCTTGATGACCATCACCTAATCCCCTTGCATTTGTGTAGAATTCCTTTGCCACAACTATATTTGCAGTGCTGGATAAAAGGTCAAATTCTCCCACTGTCTTCTCTCAAGCTCCCTTCCAAACTGTAGAGCCATGGTAGGTATTAGTCCAACCTTTCTCTCCATCAACAATCTTCTACGTTGCACTGTTTGGAAATGCCTTTCATGCATGGGAGTTAGGAACTTGTTGGCATACACATGCTCTTTCCTCTTTGTTCCTCTGTCATTTTTGTTTGCAATGGTCTTTATCTTCTTACCGTAAGAGGATGCCATATCTGCACCACAAAAATTCACAACACAAACGTAGAAATCATCAAGCATCAGTATCTTAAAATCAAAAATCAAGCACACTCTACTTGTCAGTGCTGAGGGCAAAACAGGGGGCCTTCATCGTCACCTGCACCAATTCAAACAACCAGAAAACTCAAACCAGCTAGAAAACCATAAATTTGTAACCTGCAGAATCGCGCTAAGCGCCCCTAAGAAAGGGCCCTTAGTGCCAACCAGTAAAACACCAAAAATGGCCCTACCTGGTCTTAAACATCACACACATGCTTTACTCATTATTGCAATCTTCAATAACACATTTCAATCGGTTCAAACATCAACATTTACAGTGTATCATGCATAGGAATGAATATTCATCAAGAATCAAACTTTCAAGAGCATAAATCATAAAATACATGATACTTACTTGAATGAATATGCAAATCTGTGAAGAATGCACAAAGAAATTGGGGAAATCACAGTCTTGTATAAACCCTAACAGAAATAGCACACAAGAAAACCCCAAACTTAGTGAATGGAATGAAGCAAAGTGGGTGAAAAGATGATTATTGGTAGGAGAATGAAGGGGGAAAGTGGGAGAGCACTTAGGTTAAGTGTTGTGTGTGGCTAAGGAGTGAAAAATCTGAAATGAGAGGCTTGGGCGAACCCTAGAGGGTTAAGAAAATGAATTGGGCCTCACCCACGTTGAGCCCAAATGACTTAAAAAAAATTCTGCAGAAGTCGCGCTCAGCAAATATTCTGAACAGCAAATATAAAGTATGAAGGTACAAGAATCAAAACCTACTACAAATCTAAGTCCTAAATATTAAACTACAATTATTACAAAAGCTTTTTATAACAAAAACAAATCTTCAAAGGATGTTCATGAATCTTGATATATCTTGACATGATTTGGACATTATGAAAACTTCATCTTCACCATTTTGCTAACATTCTCCCCCTTTTAGATGATGATCAAAAACTCGTTTGAATTAAAGCTTTTAGTAATAATCTGGATAAAAACACAACTAATGGAGGAAAAGAGCATTAGAGAATAATAATAAGCTTTAAAACATTTTCTCCCCCTTTTTTATCATAATTAAAAAGTTGTGTTTCATGTTCTTCCACTAAGATAATACTCTCCCTCAATAAAAGCATGTATGCATATGAGCTAAATATATTTTAAATTTAAAGATTCATTCAAACATACACAATAAGAGCTTTGAAGCATAAAATTTTGGGATAAAGAATTTTAAAAATCATGTTTAAACATACAATGAATCATATCAAATAGGATTTTTTTTAAAGCATAAAAAAAATATGGCTAAATTTTCAAAAATGCACAAAATAAAAAAATTGCAATCCTAAGAGATTTCTAAAAATCCTATATCTCTTCTAATGTTTACCCCTTTATATATATCTCCAAATTCGTCGTGTAAAGATATTTTGTTGAGATCTTCGTTTTGGGGATTGTCATCATTCTTTGGATCATTTGTTGTCTTCTCCAAGTCTTCATCATTACCTGCATCTGATTCAATTGACTCAAGAGGTTTTGCCTCAAGGTCCACAATTTTATCAAAGACAACATGCATGGAATAAAAATTTTCTAAAATTTGTTTTTCCAAAAAAAAAAATTTAAAATATTTAAAAAAAAATCTTAAAAGTTAAACATTGTCCTTTGGTTATATAAAAAAAATTGAGATCATTTTACAACCCAAACATATCTACCACTTGGAACACCATAATGCTTAATTTTACATTTATTTGAGGTATGACCCTTTTTCATACAATAAAAGCATGATATAAAGTTTGTATTCCTATAAATTGTTCCTTTTTCTACCCATGTTTTACGGGTTCTATTATTATGTTTATTTTTAATTTTAGGAACATACTTATTTTTAAAAACCTTATTTTTATTATTTTTAATGCATTCTCCTAAGGTTGAGTTTTTTTGTAGTTTCTTAAAATTTTCACAAGAAGCACATTCATCACTACTAATATATTTACCTTTTTCAAAAAATAAAATTTCATTTTTCAATTTTTTATTCTCTTCAAGAATATTTTCAATATTTGATTTTAAATTGTTATTTTCTTCAGAAAGATTTTCAACATTTAATTTTAAATTTTAATTTTCTTCAGAAATATTTTCAAAATTTAAATTTAAATTTTTAATTTTTTCAAGAGTATTTTCAAAATTCAATTTTAATTCTTTGAAATCCCTTTTCAATTTCTTATGAGCTTTATCTAATTTTTCACATTCTATTATTAAAGCAGCATAAGTTTCATGCAATTCACTTTCACTATATTGATTATAATTATCAGAATCACTAAATGTACTTACTTGGCTTCCAGCGTCATCCTCTACCACTAAACAGATGTTTGCCTCTTCAACAGATTTGCTCAAATCAGAAAATGTTTTATTGTCATCGTCCCATGCGATGTAGGCCTTCTTTTTCTTGAAGAACTTCTTTTCTTTTGTTTCTTCACTCTTCTTTTGATTTGGGCAGTCAGCTTTTAAGTGTCCCCTTTCTTCACAACCATAGCATTTATAGTTTGAGGAAGATCCTTGATTTTCTTTCTTTTCGACTTTGAATCTCCCTTTGTATTTTGATTTCATGAACCTGTTGAGCCTTTTTATCACGAGTCTCAGATTTTCTTCATCTTCTGAGTCTTCATCTTCTATTTTGTTCTTGCTCCTTTCTACCTCAGATTTTAAGGCTAGACTTTTTTTCTTAGTTTTGGCTTTTGCTTCTTCTTCATCTAGTCTTTCAAGGTCAAGTTCATGCTCTCTCAACTTTCTGAATAATGCCGTCGTAGTCATTGTGCTGAGATTTTGTGACTCAGAAAATGCAGTCACTTTCGGTTGCCATGACCTGTCTAAAGATTTCAAAATTTTTATATTAAGTTCATCATTTTCGAAAGACTTACCTAGTCCAATGAGATGATTAAAGATTTTTGTGAAGCATTTCTGAACGTCTGATATTGTTTCTCCTTGCTTCATCCTGAACATTTTGTATTCCTGGATCATGATATTCTTTCTTGCTCTCTTTACATCATTTGTATCTTCGTGGGTTACTCTCAACACTTCCCACATTTCTTAAGCAGTCTTACAAATAGAGATCCTGTAAAACTCATCAACAGTTAAAGCAGATGAAATAATATTACGAGCTTTTACATCGCTTTGAAACCTTTTCTTTTCTTCAGTAGTCCACTGAACACGAGGCTTTGGTTCCTGCATATTATTAGTAGGAACAAACGAACCAAATGCAATAACATCTCAAATCTCACAATCAATAGACTCAATAAAAATTTGAATTATAACCTTCCAGAATGCATAATTTTCACCTGTGAATAGGAGTGGTCTATTGATAGAAGCACCCTCTACAAAGGTTTGATATGATCCTGCCATTTGAATAACTATCAAATCGAGCTATGATGCCAATTGTCAGAGCGGTTGCAGCGGAATGGTTAGTGTGGAATGACAAACCAAGAGGGGTTTTAATATAAATGTGTGCCTTTTCTTCTCAATTTATCTTACTGTGCAAATAATAAATATAAATAAAAGAGTAAGGTTGAGAGAAATTTGAACATATGAATTTTATACTGGTTCGGATCTTACCAATCCTACGTCATCTCAAATCAAGATAAACAATTCACTAAGCACAAAACAATTACAAACTACATTCACAAAGAAACAATTTGTAAAAGTTTAGAAACCACCTCTCTTGATACCACAAGAGATGAACCTGCACCTCCTTTGAATCTTCATAAAGGATGAGACACCTCCTTCGAATACTTTACGAAGGATGAAACACCTCCTCCGAATACTTCACGAAGGATGAACCACCTCCTCCTAATACTTCACGAAGGATGAAACACCTCCTCTGAATGCTTCACGAAGGATGATCCTCTTCCACACACCTCCTCAGACGCACCACGGATGAACCAGTTATTCCTTCGTCACCGTAGTAGCAATATAGCAGCACCACAGACAAAAGTTTCCTTAGCTGAGCAAGAGCACACAATTCTCAAAGAGTTCTGATTATTTTAGCGCAAGGGAAGAGTTGTTGTTAATGGATAAGGAGAGCCTATTTATAGACTCAAGCAAATACTCTTCCATTCTTCGTAACTAGCCATTTAACACTTTTAATCGATTAATACAAGTGTTAATCGATTAAAATGAGTACAACGGCTAGTTTTCAAAACCCAGAAAACTCTAATGGCTATCTTTAATCGATTATTTTATGGATTAATCGATTAAAATTTGTAATGATCGATTATTTTCGTGCTAGTTGAGTTTTCAGCACCTGTAACGTTTTAATTGATTATAACTTGGTTTAATCGATTAAAACCGTGCATTTTTTTATTCTGAACAACAAATATAAAGTATGAAGGTACAAGAATCAAAACCTACTACAAATCTAAGTCCTAAACATTAAACTACAATTATTACAAAAGCTTTTTATAACGAAAACAAATATTCAAAGGATCTTGATATATCTTGACATGATTTGGGCATCATCAAAACTTCATCTTCACCATTTTTCTAACACTCCTGTTAGACGTACTCTGGCGGATGCATCTAATGTTGTTGGCCCTCAACACTTTAACAACATTGCGAGGCTGAGGGTCAATGCACTCAATATGGAGGTTAAACCGACGTTGATACACTTGGTGCAAAGCAACCAATTTAATGGCTGTCACATGAAAGTCCATATGATCATCTCACCACATTCAATGAGATTTGTAACATGGTAAAGATCAATAGTGTGCCAGATGAAGCAATTAAACTTAGCTTGTTTCCTTTTTCATTGGGAGGCAATGCTAAACTATGGTTGAACTCATTTCCGGAGGATAGCTTTACAACCTGGGAGGCTGTGGTGGCAAAATTTTTGAACAAATACTTTCCATAGTCGAAAATCAACAAAGGTAAATTAAAGATTTCTTCTTTCAGGCAAGGCACGGAAGAAACCCTAGGCCAGGCGTGGGGCAGATATAAAAGCTTGTTGAGAAAGACGTCTGTGCATGGTTTTGATGATACAGTTGTAGTACTTTCATTCCTTGAAGGTCTTGGCATTCAAACAAAACTTTTGCTAGATGCTGCAGCTAGAGGTAGCATTAAGAACAAGATTGCTGGGGAAGCATATGTATTGATAGATGACATGGCTACTAATGATATGGAGATGCAAAGTGGAAGCATGGATATCTTTCAACAGGAAGAAGTTTCACAGTTACAATGTGAGGATGTCTTGCTTGAGCAACATATGCTTATCACTCAACCGTTGGAAGAAGTGATGCAAAAACTCTCTCTTTTGCCACAAGAGATACAAAACGTTTCACATGTTCAACACCAGCAACAGTCACAATGACAACAAATATCCTCTTTATCTGACAGAACTACGAAGCTTGAAGAAACTCTTCAACAATTTATGTAGGTAATTATCTCCAATCACAGGAACACCGAAGCAGCCATTAGAAACTTGGAGATACAAGTTGGGCAATTTGCTAAAAGGCTGGAGCATATGCCTGATAGGAATTTTGGGGCTAATACTAAAGTTAACCCTAAGGAGGAGTGCAATGCCATTATGACTAGAAGTGGCAAGATTTTGGATGAGAGAAAATATGAGAGAAAAGAGAAAGTTTATTTGAGTAAAAAAGAAGAAGAGAAAGAAGAAAGAAGAGGTGAGGTTGAGAGAAAAGAAAAAGAGAGAGAAGAGGGAGAGAAAAAAAAGAAAGAAAAGAAGAGGAAAGAGAAAAAAATTGAGAAAATTGAAAAGATTCTTCCATACCCTAAAGAGGGTGAAAGATTGGATCAAAAATAGCAATATGAGTGCTTTGATAAGATCTTCAAGCAATTTGAGATTACTATACCTTTGACTAAAGCACTGCATCAAGTTCCTGCTTATGTGAAGCACATAAAGCAATTCCTCACAAAGAAGAAGTATCTAGATGAGGAAACAATTGAAGTGTAGGGTAATTGTAGTGCCATATTACAGAAGACGCTTCCTCTCAAATTTAAAGATCCAGGGAGTTTCACCATCCCTTGCACCATTGGGAATTATGATATAGGGAAGGCTCTAGTTGACTTAGGAGCTAGTATCAATCTTATGCCCTTATCTATGCTTAAGAAGATTGGTGGTCTGGAGGTCAAACCTACAAAAGCAATCTTGCAAATGGCAGACAGGTCCATCAAGCATCTGTATGGTGTGATAGAAGACGTGGTGGTGAAAATTGATAAACTCAAATTTCCAGTGGACTTTGTAGTGATGGAGATGGAGGAAAATGAAGAGATACCAATCATTCTTGGACAACCATTCATGAAGACAACCAAGGTTGTCATTCATGTAGATGATGGATTGCTAACATTGAAGGATCAAGAAAGAGAGGTAACTTTTAATGTCTTTGAAGATGGGTAGCCAATTCAAGAGAAGCAGACTAGTCTTAAAACATCAGATGAAGTTCTACCAGTGACTAGTCTACCAGATGAAGTTGTCAAGTCAGTCAAGAAGAGGACTAATTATTTCTCTACCAAATAGGAAGGAGAGGAAGAAGAGAAGGAAGAAAAATTGGTTCACCAACATCCTGATGTGAAGAATAATGAACCAAAACCTGGCACACCAGTGAAATTCAAAAATAGGTTATGGGTTGTTAAGAATATTAAAGAAAAAGGGATTCTTGAGATTGAACCTCGTTATTCTAGGAGAGTTAAGTTGGCGGCCAGGAAATTACTGAGATTTTGTTGGTGTTATGAAGGAAAAAAGAGCATCAACATTAAAGATTTTGATTGAGCTTATTGGGTCAAGCTAGTGACGTTAAAGAAGCGCTTATTGGGAGGCAACCCAGTTTTCTAAACCTATCTTTTTAATTTATGCTTTATTTGCTTCTGTTTTAAGAATAGGTGTTGATGTACTTGGTTTAAAACTTATATCTGATGCAATGGGTTGATGATGATTTGATGAGTGTGCTTGATGATGCTTTTATATTGATCGATGTTGAGATGATATATGAGATGTTATATACAGGTGGTGGTTCACAATATGTGTGAACTGATGCATGATGATATGATTGTGATTGTTATACTAGGCAGGATGTGTATCTACGTATTGGAACTTGAGTTTAACATATGTGAGGTTTTGAACTCCAGAGATTTTGAATGATTTGCTATTACTTTGAAAGCATGAATGACTTTGCCCAGGTTTCTATGATTGAATCACTTGCTTGCTTGTGTCATATGATCAAGGCCATCTTTGATTAGCCCTTTCTTATCCAATGCATAAATTTTTCGTCCTAATACAAAGGAGCACAATGTGTTTTACCCTTTTTGAACCTAAGCCTTAAACGGAATTGAAAACCATTTTGAAAATCTTTACCTTGAGTGAAGTTCAGAATTATTGTGTGGTATTGATAAAGGTTCAAGTTTGGGGCTGTTGGGAAAGTTGAAAAAGAAAAGATAAGCATTGAACTAATGTGTTGAGCAAAACATGAAAAGATGAAAAAGATGAAAAAGATAGAAAAGATAGAAAAGAGATAATGAAAGAAAGAAAAGCTCAATGTGAAAAAGGGAAAGTTGGGAATCAGTGCTTAAATGAGAACTTTATGAATGACTCTCTTAACTCAAGGATTTTGTGATCCAGAAAACCCAATGTTCTTGTTAGCTCAACCACGTTACAAGCCATGAAAAGTCCTTGTGATGATAATTTGCTTGTGAGTATGATTGATTGTGGTTAAATGAAATGCAAAGTTAATTTGTGTGAAATTGTGATAGTAGAGAGAATGAGTCACCTCAATATACACTTGTGTGCTTGAGTGAAACACTTTCCTTAGTGAGGAGTAGTTCCAGTTATACATGATTGCATTTGTGCTTGGTTAATTGGTCTTTCATGATAATAACATCTGGTGGAAAGACTGTGATTATGTGAACACCATATTGAGTTTAATGGAAGTAATGCATCTATACATCTTGACTGATATTTTTATGATGACCTGAGAGTGATTACTTGTCTTGGAAGAAAGAGTTTTGGAAAGTGTTAATCCATTGTATTGATTGTTTGAAAACTGAGTTATTTTGTTTTCCTTGAGGGAAAAGCAAAATTCTAAGTTGGGGGCTGTGATAACGGTTGAAAAACCGTTATTTTCATACTTATATTTGACATTAAACACACCCTTTATGACTTAGAATTAGCTTGAAATCATGCATTTTGCTTAAGTTAGAGAATAAGAGAGTCAAAGCTGGTTTTCTTGGTTTTATGCTTGGTTTTCCCTTGATTTTGTAGGTTTATTGAATAATTTGAAAGAAGGGTTGAAGTATCAAGGAGTTGCAGTGCAGAAAAGTCAACCAGAATGCTGTAAAGTCAACCAGAGTGCAGTTTTGTGCCTCAGGGAGCGCCAGACGGTGGACTCGGGACCAGTTTTTCACCGTTGGGGGCCATTCTGAGTGCCGCACCCACTGCTAGGCGGTGTACTTTTTGGCTTGGGCCGATTTTTCTGTTATTTTTCTGAGTTATAAATAGAATTGTATGACCTAGAAGGGCTATCTTTTGATAGAAAGAGGTGCAAAAACACTCTCTTCACCCCTTAGAGGCGGATTTTGGATGCGGGAGCTCCAATCTATCAAATCTAGGGTTTATCTTTTCATCCTTTCCATTATTTTCATCTAGTTTCACCATGATTATGGTGAACTAAACCTCCATTGTTGTTGGGGAATTGATGTAATCCTTTGGAACTCTCATATATTGAATTGATGCTTTATTCATATGCTTGTATTCATTAATTGTTAGAGTTTTTCCTCCATTATTTTTGCATGCTTTGTTTAAGACATTATTCAATAGCGTAATCTTTGATTATATCTGTATGGACACATATAGATAGATCTAAACCTAGGGAAATTCTCTTGGTAGCAGTACTACCTAGACATAGGGATAGGAGGACCGATTGCCTTAAGCTTTTGTGCGAATTATGTAAGGCATGATTAATTGCTAGGGAGACTAGACATAGTAAACTAGTAATTAGGAGTAGTCTCTTTTCATCAGGACATTTGGGATTAAGGTAAATTAGAAAGTGGCATTAACATTTGTGAGAGCAGATAGGATGAAATCATAAACCCCAACAACATAATTCATTCATTCATCATTCACCTACGTTATCTTTTGGTCAATTGATCAAAACCTTTGCATTCATATTTAATTTTCGTTTTTGCATTATAAAACCCTAATTTTTGTTATTCAAGTCTTAAATAATCAAGAAATCACATGAAAGTCTAGGCCTATGAGTCTCTAGGGAAACGATACTCTGACTTATCTTTTATCATTACTTGATACGATTTGGTACATTTGCTGGACTCTTAACAAGTTTTTGGTGTCGTTTTCGGGGACTCGTGGTTTAACTATTCTAGTAGTGTTATTATTGATTGAAATTTGACTTGATTTTTGTTTTTGTTTTGTTTTTGTTTTATTTTTATATAAAAGTGCTTTTTAGGGTTTTGTTTCTTGTGTATGCAGGATACAATTCATAATAGGAGTAAGAAAAATCAACAACCTCTTCTTGAAGGTTTGAGTGCAATTCAAAGGAGAGGGAAAGTTCAAGGTATGTCTACCATTATTCTCTTCAGCGATGTTGTCTATATCTTGGTCAGATCTTTGAGGTGAAGGTTGTAACAACATCTTAGGAGGAGGGAAAATTTCTCTGGACGTTCCAATTCTCCTTCTTCATCTACCTTCGTCCAATCCTTCAAGTAGAGGTTCAGAATTTTTCTTGCTTCTAGTTTGAATCGTATCTTGAATAAACAAGAAAACAAAACCATAAAGAGCAAGCAATTTAGCCCAAAAAAAAAAAAATAAAACAAAAAACAATAAAAATCAAGTCTAATCGGTTAAGATCAAACAAATAGAATAGTTAAACCACGAGTCCCCGACAACGGCGCCAAAAACTTGTTAAGATATCGGTAAGTGTATCGAATCTTATCAAGTAATAATAATGGTAAGACCAATATCGTTTTCCAAGAGACTTGCGACACTAAACAGTTGTGATATTTCTTAACTAATCTAGAGGTTGATAAACAATTTTGAGTTTTTAAATGTAATTACAAAAAAAGTAAATAAGCATGCAATTCGATCAATTGAAAAAAAGCACAAAGGTGAACGGATGATATTGAAAATATGAAATGAATATGTTGTTGGGGTTAAGATTTCACCTAATTTACTCTCATGTATATAAGATTTCTACTTCTTCATTAATGTCAATATCACTTTCTAAATTACTTAAAATCCGATGTCTCAGCGAAGCATATTCTTAATTACTAGTTTACAATGTCTTGTCTCCCTAGCAATTAATTCTGCATTACATACGCACAGAAGCTTAAGATAACCAAGCGTTCTATCCCTATGTCTAGGCAATAGTTTCCTTGGGAGCAATTCCCCAGATCTAGATTCCTCCGTATGTGTCCATATCACAGAAACCAATAATCATGCCATGAATGAGTTAAACACAACAATGCATAGAGAATAGAGGAAAAACCCTAACAATTAATGAATGAAGCATATATCAATAAATATCAATTCAATACATGAGAGTTCACAAGGTTACATCATCCCCCAACAACAAATAGAATTTAGTTCCCCATTGTCATGGTGAAACTAGATTTACAATGGAAAAAGAATGAAAGATACACCCTAAAAGTCGAAGAAGAGTGCTCCTGCATCCAATTCTGCTTCCAAAGGGTCGAAAAGTATGAATTTGCGCTCCTTCTGTGCAAAGATACGAACCCTGGGACGTCCATGTCCTAAAATAGAGAGGATAAAAAGTCCAAGCCCACGTCGCCTGCACTCAGTACCCCAATATAGGGCACCCAGGCGTGAATACGAGAGGATAGCGCTCAGCGCCCCTAGAAGGGCGCCCAAGAGTGGTGTGGTGTCAGAGCGGCTGCAGCGGAATGGTTAGCGTAGAATAATAAACCAAGAGGGGGGGTGAATTGGTTCTTAATTAAAATGTGTGCCTTTTTAAAATTTCTTCTCAGTTTTCTTACTTAGCAAATAATTAATGTAAATAACAAGACTAAGGGAGAAGGAAATTTGCACAGGTAGAATTTATACTGGTTCGGATCTTACCAATCCTACGTCCAATTGCTAATAAAAAACAAATTAACTTTCTACTAACACACAGTTACAAATAATAATCACAAAGAAAAACAATTTGTAAAAGTTTCGATGACACCTCTCTTGAAACCACAAGAGATGAACCTGCACCTCCTTTGAATGTTTACAAAGGATGAATCACCTCCTTTGACTGCTTCACGAAGGATGAGTTTCTTCCAATCACTTCCTTAGCAGCACCAAGGATGAACCAACTATTCCTCTGTCACTGCAGTTGCAAAGTACCAGCACCACAGACAAGAGTTTCCTTAGCTGAGCAAGAGTACACAATTCTCAAAGAATTCAAAGTGTTTTAGCACAAGGGAAGAGTTATGGTTGATGGAGAAAGAGAGCCTATTTATAGACTCAAGCAAAAACTCTTCCATTCTTCGTAACTGGCCATTTTACGCATTTAATCGATTAATATTAGTGTTAATCAATTAAAACTGGCATAACGGCTAGTTGTTAACAACTGGAAAACCCCAACGACTAGTTTTAATCGATTAATCTCAGGATTAATTGATTAACTAATCGATTAAATCTTCCTTTAATCGATTATTTCAGAGTTCATTGGGTTTCTGGCCACTGCAGCGATTTTAATCGATTATATCAAGGATTAATCGATTAAAATCGAGAGTTTTCGATTCTAGACAGAAATTACATATCTTGACACATAGGAATCAAAAACTAAAAAAAGGCTAAGTCCTAAATCTTCAACTATAATTATTACAAAAGCTTTGAACTATAAAAAGTCTTCAAATAATCTTCTTGAATCTCTTGACTTGATTTGGGCATCATCAAAACTTCATCTTCATTTTTTGCTAAAATTCTCTCCCTTTTTGATGATGATAAAAAACTCCTTTGAATTAAAGCTTTTAGTCATAATCTGGATAAAAACACAACTCATGAAAGACAAGGGCATTAGTGAATAACGATAAGCTTTAAGATAATTTTTGCCCCTTTTTGATCATAATTAAAAAGTTGTGTTAATATAATCTCCCCCTTAATAAAAAGCATGTATGCATATAAGAAAAATAGAATAACATAGCATTTTATTGCAAACAATCATGGATATAGAACTTCAACATCTATAGCATACATAAAACAAGGCATAATTTAAAATTCATCACTCTCATCAAAATGCCTTTCTAATAAGGAAATCCTCTCATCAAGGCTTTTGAGATGTGTGCAGATTTCCTCATGGCGAGTATTCTGGATGGCCATCATCTCATGCTGGAGCCTTGCCATCTCAAACATTTGTCTAGAGCGACTTTCTAGACTGTATTCTTCATTAACTTGAGATGGTCCCGCAACATTTGTGGGGTTAGGCATGTGAATATCTTCATCTTCATCTTCAACTGCTTGACCACCAACATTATCAGAATGAACATAGGAGTTCCCTTGCTTGATAAATCCCATTTGCCTAAGGGAGTTATCTCCAATTTTGTGGCCAGGAAGCACAGTCTCATAGTGCTCATTGGAGACATCCACTCCTTTGTATTCGTAGATCCGGGAAACTAGGAGAGGGTAGGGGAGAGGCGCAACATCCGACCTTTTGGCCTTGTACATGATGCTTTGAAGTAAATGAGGCCAGTTGAGAGGAATACTCTGAAGTATCCCGTACATGATCATGAGATCTGTCTCAGAGCACTGAGCATGGTTGGACCCCCTAGGACACAAAAGCCACACAAGCAGATAGTGCAGAAGCCGTTCTTCCATCTTTAGTCCTCCAACAAGGAAAAGACGAGCATTGTGATGTTGGCGAGGATTGCGCAGGAACTACTGATACACCATGATTTTGTTGAATTGGGCAAAGTCGCTGGGAACAATTTGAGAATTTTCCAATACTAGAACTTTTGCCACATTTATCTATATATCATTGTCAAGAACAATGTCTATACCTTTGACCCTTGTGTGGAAGATGCCATCATGAACTTTCAAATTGAAATAAAATACGCGAACAAGATCAGGATAATACCTTCCGTGGAGTTCCATCAGATGTTGAACCCCTTGTTCAATGATAAGATTTGGAAAAGAGAAGCTATAGGAAGTGTACCAAGCTAGATCAATAAACTTTTGTTTTAATACCTTCCTCTCCTTCCAAAATTGTGAGAAAGATTGTTGATCTTGTTCATCTGAAATCCATACTTCAATGGTAGCATCGCGTTGGCGAGTGCTGCTCTCAGATGCTTCACTTCTTCTTCTTCTTCTTCTTCTTCTTCTTCTTGAGGGGTCAGCCATATGGTATGCAAAGAGTTTGATTGATAAAGCAAGAGAAGGAGATTAAAAATGGTCCAAGTATGGAAAGTATGCACCAAATGGGGTATATATAGGGCGAGGATAGCTTCCCAACGTTCACAAATGGGGGAACTAGCCGTTTATAGCTGTTAAGAGACGTTGGCAAAGGCAGTACACTAAATGCAACGCAAAATTTTAAAAAAATGATCTAGAGCGCTTTTAATCGATTAAAATGGAAATTAATCGATTAATTAATCGATTAAAACTTGAATTAATCAATTAATTCAGGCGCGACAAGGAAAACGAGGATGGGTTACGCTTTTAATCGATTAACAGGTCGATTAAAAATGCTGAACAACGTGAAAACACGAAAAATGCATGAAAAGATACATATTAAGAGATTTCTAAAATACCCAAGTCCCTTCTAAGCTTAAAAAATCTATCCTTAGGCAATGCTTTGGTGAAAATATTTGCTAATTGGTGTTTAGAGTCAATGAATTCTATTTCACAATCCCCTTTTTGCACATGATCTCTAAGGATGTGATGCCTAATTTCTATATGCTTGGTTCTAGAATGCATGATAGGATTCTTTGTAAGATTTATGGCACTTGTATTATCACACTTAAGCGGAATATGGTCTAGATGAATATCATAGTCTTCTAATTGCTGTTTCATCCATAAGATTTGTGCACAACAACTACCACCAGCAATATATTCAGCTTCAGTGGTTGATAAAGCTACACAGGCTTGCTTCTTAGAGTGCCAGGAAACTAAGGAACTACCTAGAAAATGACAGGTTCCACTAGTGGTTTTTCTATCTATCTTACAACCTCCATGATCAGCATCTGAAAAACCTACAAGGCTAGGCTCAACTCCTGAAGGATACCATAAACCAAAAGATGTTGTTCCCTTAAGATATTTTAAAATGCGCTTAACTGTAGTAAGATGAGATTCTCTAGGACTAGATTGATACCTAGCACACACACATACACTTTGCATAATATCTGGTCTACTAGTAGTATGATATAGTAGAGAGTCAATCATACCTCTGTATTTGGTTTGGTTTACCTCTTTACCTGTCTCATCTTTATCTAAATAGCATGAGGTTCCCATGGGAGTAGCTGCTTCTTTAGCTTTGTCCATTTCAAATTTTTTGAGAATTTCCCTGCAATATTTTGTTTGAGAAATGAACGTACCTTCCTCCATTTGCTTAATTTGAAGACCGAGGAAGAATGTAAGTTCTCCCATCATTGACATCTCAAATTCCCCCTGCATAGTCTTAGCAAAATTCTCGCAAAGAGATTTATTAGATGAACCAAATATAATATCATCAACGTATACTTGAACAATTAGAAAATATTTTCCAACTCTTTTAATAAACAACGTTGAATCAATTTTTCCTCTGTTGAAATTATTTTCTATAAGAAAATTGCTAAGTCTTTCGTACCAAGATCTATGTGTTTGTTTTAAACCATACAGTGCTTTCTTTAATTTATAGATGTGATTTGGGTATTTAAAATCTTCAAAACCTGGTGGTTGTTCAACATACACATCTTCTTTGATGTAACCATTTAGAAAAGCACTTTTAACATCCATTTGAAATAATTTAAATTTCATTATTGATGCATATGAAAGAAGTAGGCGTATTGCCTCTAACCTGGCAACTGGAGCATATGTCTCGTCATAATCTATACCTTCTTCTTGACTGTATTCTTGTGCTACAAGCGTAGCTTTATTCTTGGTAATATTACCGTCTTCATCCAGTTTGTTTCTGAACACCCATTTTGTTCCAATTACTTGATGAGTGTCTTTTCTGGGAATCAATTCCCAAACTTGATTTCTTTCAAACTGGTTGAGTTCTTCTTGCATTGCGATACACCACTTTTCATCTTGAAGAGCTTCTTTGATGTTTTTCGGTTCAATCTAACACAAAAGCAACATTCATGCAATAATTTATTACACTGCTTCTTGTTCCTACCCTTTTTGTGATGTCGCCAATAATATTGTCCAGTGATAATCCTCTGGGTTGATGCCATATTCTGCTTAAATCTTCATCTTGAGGATTGTCATCCTTCTTTTCTTCAGTTGTTGTCTTTGATAAATTTTCACTACTACCTGCATCAGATTCTTCTGACTCAAGAGGTTTTGCCTCAAGGTCCACAATTTCATCAAAAACAACATGTACAGATTCTTCTATTGTGAAAGTTTTCTTATTAAAAATTCTATAAGCTTTGCTTGTTAAAGAATATCCAAGAAAAATTCCTTCACCAGCTTTGGAATCAAATTTTCCCAAATTGTGTTTTCCATTGTTTAAGAGATAACATTTACATCCAAAAATTTTTAAATAAGAAACATTTGGTTTTCTACTCTTAAAGAGTTCATAAGGAGTACATTTCAAAATAGGTTGAATAAGCATTCTATTTAAAACATAACAAGCCGTACTCACAGCATCAGCCCAAAATTGTTTAGGAACATTGTATTCATTTAACATAGTACGAGCAAGTTCCTCTAAGGATCTATTTTTTCTTTCCACAACTCCATCTTGTTGAGGAGTTCTAGGTGCAGAAAAATTATGAGAAATGCCATGTTCTTCACAAAAGTTTTCAAACATTTCATTTTGAAATTCACCTCCATGGTCACTTCTAATAGCTTTGATTTTTAAATCCTTTTCATTTTGAACCAAAATTGCAAATTTTTTAAATTCTTTGAAAGCTTCATTTTTAAGAGTAAGAAAGAAAGTCCACGTATATCTTGAATAATCATCTACAATAACTAAAGCATAATAATTTCCACCAAAACTTTTTATCCTTGAAGGACCAAAAAAATCCATGTGCAAAAGTTCTAAGGGTTTTAAGCTAGAAACAACAATTTTAGATTGAAAAGATGATTTTATTTGTTTACCCTTTTGACATGCATCACACAAATTGTTTTTCACAAATTTTAGTTTTGGAAGACCAATTACTAAATCTCTAGAGATGAGTTTATTCAATTATTGCATATGAATATGAGCTGCACGCTTATGCCACAACCATGGGTTTTCTTCTTTTACAACCAAACAAGAAATATTTCTACTAGATGCATTTTCTAAATCAATCAAATAAATATTGTTATGTCTAATTCCTTTTAGTGCAATTTCAGAAGAATCATTTTTATATATTGTGCAAGAATTATGTTCAAAGGTTACCTTGAGTCCTTTATCGCACAGTTGACTAATGCTAATTAAGTTGTGCCTTAATCCTTCCACATAGAGCACATCTTTGATCATCAAGGTATCTTTGTTTCCGATATCTCCTTTTCCAAGAATTCTTCCTTTGTTGTTGTCACCATAGGTGACAAAACCTTGTTCCTTTTTACGGAAGTTTGTAAATTGTCTTGTCTCCGGTCATGTGTTTTGAACACCACTATCAAGGCACCACATGAACTTCCTTGGTTTTCCTGCAAAACAAAGAGAACAAGTTGCTTAGGTACCCAACTATTTTGTATGGGTCCTTTGGGTTAGATTTTTAAAGTTGTTTTGCAACCCAAACATATTTACCACTAGAAACACCATAATGTTTAATTTTACATTTATTTGAGGTATGACCTCTTTTCATACAATAAAAACAAGATATAATATTTGAGTTTCTATTTATTGTTCCTTTTTCTACCCATGTTCTACGGGTTCTATTATTGTATTTGTTTTTAGGAACATATTTATTTTTAACAATCTTCTCTTCATGATTTTTACTACATTCTCCTAAGGTTGTATTCTCTAGTAATTTTTTATATTTCATACAAGATTCACATTCACAACTAGAAACATATTTTCCTTTTTCATAAAATAAATTTTTTTTTCAAATTTCTATTTTCTTCTGTAAATTCAGTTCTTAAACTATTATTTTCTTTAGTTAGATCTTCAGTATTAAACTGTAAATTTTTATTTTCTTCAAGAAGGCTTTCAAATTTAGATTTTAATTCTTTAAAATCCTTTTTCAGTTTCTTATGAGCAATGTCTAATTTTTCGGATTCAATTAATAGTGCAACATAGGTTTCATGCAATTCATCTTCACCAAATTGACTATAATTATCTGAACAACTAGAGTCACTTACTTGACTAGCATTATCATCATCTGCCATTAAACAAATGTTGGCTTCTTCATTTGACTCGCTCAAACTGAAATTGTCTCATTGTCATCCTCTCATGCAATGTAGGCCTTCTTTTTCTTGAAGCTTTTCTTTTCTTCACCCTTCTTTTGATTTGGGCAATCAGCTTTTAAATGCCCCTTTTCTCCACAGCCGTAGCATCGTTAATTTGAGGAAGATCCTTGGTTTTCTTTCTTTTCATATCTAAATCTTCCTTTACCTTTAGACTTCATGAACTTGTTTAATCTTTTGATCACAAGACTCAAATTTTCTTCATCTTTCGAGTCTTCTTCTGTAATCCCGCTTTTGCTCCTGTCAATCTCGGATTTGAAACCCAATGTCTTTTTCTTTGTTTTGGCTTCTTCTTCATCGAGTCTTCCGAGATCAAGCTCATGCTCCCTCAATTTTCCAAATAGTGCCGCCATAGTCATTGTGTTGAGATTTCAAAACTTGCAGTCACTTTCGGTTGCCATGACCTGTCTAAAGATTTCAAAACTTTTATATTAAGTTCATCATTTTCAAATGACTTACCTAGTCCAATGAGGTGATTCACAATGTTGGTGAAGCGTTTCTGAACATCTGAGATTGTTTCTCCTTGCTTCATCCTGAACATTTCGTATTCTTAGATCAAGGTATTCTTTCTCGCCCTCTTCATGTCATCTGTTCCTTCGTGGGTTACTCTCAGCACTTGCCACATTTCTTGAGCAGTCTTACAAATAAATCCATTGAAATCTTTTCGGGCTTTCACATCATTTTGAAATCTTTTCTTTTCTTCGACAATCCATTGAGCACGGGGCTTTGGTTCCTGCAAATTGTCAGTAGGAATAGACGAACCATAAGCAATAACATCCTAAATTTCACAATCAATAGACTCAATAAAAATTTGCATTTTAACCTTCCAGAATGCATAGTTTTCACCTGTGAATAGAGGTGGTCTATTGATAGAGGCACCCTCTGCAAAAGTTTGATATCATTCTGCCATTTGAATAACTATCAAATTAAGCTCTGATACCAATTGTCAGAGCGGCTGTAGCGGAATGGTTAGCGTAGAATAATAAACCAAGTGGGGGGGTGAATTGGTTCTTAATTAAAATGTGTGCCTTTTTAAAATTTCTTCTCAATTTTCTTACTTACCAAATAATTAATGTAAATAACAAGAGTAAGGGAGAAGGAAATTTGTACAGGTAGATTTTATACTGGTTCGGATCTTACCAATCCTACGTCCAGTTGCTAATCCAAAACACATTAACTTTCTACTAACACAAAATAGTTACAAATAATAATCACAAAGAAAAATAATTTGTAAAAGTTTCGAAGACACCTCTCTTGAAACCACAAGAGATGAACCTGCACCTCCTTTAAATGTTTACAAAGGATGAATCACCTCCTTCGACTGCTTCACGAAGGATGAGTTTCTTCCAATCACTTCCTTAGCAGCACCAAGGATGAACCAACTATTCCTCTGTCACTGCAGTTGCAAAGTACCAGCACCACAGACAAGAGTTTCCTTAACTGAGCAAGAGTACACAATTCTCAAAGAATTCAGAGTGTTTTACCACAAGGGAAGAGTTATGGTTGATGGAGAAAGAGAGCCTATTTATAGACTCAAGCAAAAACTCTTCTATTCTTCGTAACTGGCCATTTTACGCATTTAATCGATTAATATTAGTGTTAATCGATTAAAACTGGCATAACGGCTAGTTGTTAACGGCTGGAAAACCCCAACGGCTAGTATTAATCGATTAATCTCAGGATTAATCGATTAACTAATCGATTAAAACGTTCTTTAATCGATTATTTCAGAGTTGATTATAACGGTTAGTTTTTAACGGCTGGAAAACCCCAACAGCTAGTTTTAATCGATTAATCTCAGGATTAATCGATTAACTAATCGATTAAATCGTCCTTTAATCGATTATTTCAGAGTTCATTGGGTTTCTGGCCACTGCAGCGATTTTAATCGATTATATCAGGGATTAATCGGTTAAAATCGAGAGTTTTCGATTCTGAACAGAAATTACATATATTGACGCATAGAAATCAAAAACTAACAAAAGGCTAAGTCCTAAATCTTCAACAATAATTATTACAAAAGCTTTGAACTATAAAAAAGTCTTCAAATAATCTTCTTGAATCTCTTGACTTGATTTGGGCATCATCAAAACTTCATCTTCATTTTTTGCTAACATGTGGCACACTAGAGTTCGCACTCAGCGCCCCAGGAAGGGCGCTCAGGCACGAATGCAAGGCTTCTACGCTGAGGGCCTCATAAAGGGGCAATCAGGTGCCACTGCGAGGCTTTGGCACTGAGGGTCTTAGAAAAGGGCGCTCAAGCGTCCTGCAACTTCTAAAACCTTCACTACTGGTGCATCTTTAGTCCTTTCTGAGTTCCAACTCCTAGGTACTTCAATTCCTCTTTCAAATCATTTCAAATTCCTACAAAATCAAGGGAATTTAGTGATAAAATCATAAAGTATAACCTCAACTCTCCTTATTAAAAAAATAACATAAAATCAAAGGATTAAGCAAGTTTCTAAGTCAAAAAGGGTTCATTTAGTATCAAAATCAACCGTTATGACTCTCATGTGTTGGACATCACCACACATAGAGTCGTCTTTGTCTACTGCGGCCTCATAGGATTGAACATCAATGTAGGGCAGGTTATTTCAAACAAAATCAAACAGTGTGCCCATGCTGCAAGTAACAAATCTCCTATAGGGCACCCATCTCTTATTACACATCTCTGTGTGCTAGCAGGGGTGAACACATCTACTCCTCCATTTGAGAGGCTTAGGAAGGAGATAGATGCTTCTTACTATACCCAATACTGCATGCTGGATGAAGAAGGATTGCATGTACCAGCACCTCAGCCTCCTAGGGTCCATAGGAGACCTCAGTAGGCCTAACAGTAGTGGATGCCAAGCTGGAGGCACTGTACAGAGGCGAGTAGGAATGACTGAGGAGCATGACATCTACCTTCCCTGAGTGCCAATTTATGTCTCAGGACGACTTTCTGGCTCATGTTGCATGGCCTAGGGACCAGGCCCAGTCTAGTGAAGGAATTGGAACATCTGGAGCTGTAGCTATGGAGGAGGATGATCAGGACGATGAGGATGAGGACGACGATGAAGATGAGGAGGATAGTTCAGAGGATGAAGAGGATGACATCAATTGGACAACTAAGCGTATACCCAA
>CM050930.1:20303105-20396127 GCA_027742785.1 Vigna reflexopilosa | reverse complement strand
AATTCTTATTTTAAAATAAAAATTTGAGGACTGTTTTATCTTTGATGACTATTATTTGTATTATTTTTTAGTTTGAATTATTAAAGAATTAATTTTACTTTGATTTTGGATTTTTTTTTATTTACGTTTTCGTGATACCTGTTTTGTATCCGAAACATGTGATATTCTTGATATTTGATCAACTTGGACTCTATTTAAATCTTTAGGAATATGATCTCTTATCTCAAATTCATGAGTTTATAAAAACTGAGTATCGACATTTTCATGTAGACCTTCAGAATATTATGGTCTAAAAGAAGATTATACAGAGATGGAATTTACGCAGAACGTGAAATGCAGAGAGAGAGTGAGCTAGAGAAAGTAAGGACTTTTCTCATTAACCAATGAATAAATAAAAGAAAAGTATTTAAACTGAAAACAAACTAATTGTGACAGTTATTACAGTTATAATATTCAGACTAATATCAACACAGAAAAGCATGTTCTAATAAGATCTTTGATGCAATCTTCAAACTGATGTTTTATTTGTCTTTTCAAATGCAGATATACTGTTTTTGCCTTGTATATATGCATTTCCCTAAATTGGATAATCTCACGCATCTTCCAGTTTTAAGCGTGGTACTATATTCATTGATTGGAGTTCCTGAAAATTGAGAATCGAATCAAATTAATAAAAAAAAAAAACAGTTAGACAAAATCAAAAGAAGAATTAAAAGATAATATTGCAAGTCATAAGAAACGTTTAGAAATGTCCAGACAACAGAAGCCACTAAAACAAAGCTTATAAAGCAAAGGGTGCAACTCTATTGATTTAGAAGTTTCTCAACTTTTTTTCGATATAAGGTATTTCGATGAGTTATTAAACTACACTGATTCCTAAATACTAAGATGTATACTATCCTGAAATAGTTTCTAGGACTGCCCATAATTAGTTCTATACATACATATACGGTAAATATTTAATGAGGATATGGAATTAACCCTGCAGCAGCTCCAATTTTGGAAGAAGAACCATTAATCTGAATATGAGTAGTTTCTGATGTAGCTTCTTCTTCCGAAAGTGCAACCTATAGAGAAAATTAGGTTCAGGAAAAAGATAAGATTTCATAGATGAAATAAAGAAACACTATATAATAACAAAAAGGTGGAGAAAAAGCTTATTCTATTATTTGATTGTCAACTAACTAGTACAAGAGGGTTCAATGTATAGAACTCTACCATTCTAAATAATTACAATTTATTTATAATATAACTTTTCGTATCCCTACAATATCTTAAAACCGTCTGTATATATCAGCGATATTTTAAAAAATATATATTTTATAATTAAAAAACATATAAATGAAATGTAAATTAAATTTTAATTTTAATGTTTTTTACAGATAATAGATATTGTGAGTGTAGGTAGTATGGTATTTTTATCTGATTTATTTATAAACAAGTATTAAAATATCTATTACTCCTCAATCTAATTAGCAAGTGTGAATTTTATACAAAAATATCACATAAAAGAATATTTTTGTCATCTTTAATTATACTAATTTAAAAGAAATAAACGAAAAGAGAAAAAATAGTCCATTACTTTGTGTTCTATATATAGAACTCTACATCCTAAATAACTACAATAAGTAGAAATAATTCTTCCTAATTTTATAATATCTTGATTGTAATATATTAAAACTAATTACTCGTATATCAACATAAACAAAATGTAATTAGAGCAAGTTGAACGCACCATAACGTCATTTTGTTCATCAGCATCAAGATATTCAATCAACCCATCTCGTAAGAAAGCATCAAATGTCAATTCTCCATCCTGAAAATGTATTAAATATAATTTTTTACAAGATACTTTTGTTTCTAGGATGAAAGTATATGATAAACTTACAAATAACTCTTTGATATGATGTTCTTTGACTTTTGATTTTCCCGTGAGAACAATGACTAGAGGACGGCAAAGTCTACCACCATCGGCAGCTAAGTAGACACAACGCTGTAAACATTGCATTTTTTTTCACGTTGAGATCAGCATTCATTCATAGATTTTCAACACTAAAGGATTTTTTGAAGTAAAATAACTAAATAGAAATAATAAAGATTATGATTTAGAGCCAACTAAACACCTAAAAGGTAAAAGAATAAACTATAACCAAATAGTATAAAACAGGAAAATAACACATAGAGGCGGGTGTTGGAAAAAAAGAGAACAGAATTATTACCTGTTTTGTATTGCAATGGACAGTCACAAATTTGCCAACTAAGCCTTGTCTCCGCAAATTTCTAATTTGTTTCGCAAAATTCTTGAATAAAAAACAATGTCAAGGTTAATGATACATAAGAACGCGATCATGAATGTATATTTCATTAGAAATATGCACTTGATGAAGGAGCAAATACCTGCGGCCTCCTATGTTTTCCAAGGATTAATCCATCTAAAATGACAAGAGAGGAATCAAGTGTATGGACCTCCTCTGCAGAGTGAAGTTCGAAGTCTTCAACACCCAAATTAGAGCACTGTCACAGAAATAAGAAAGCACAATAAATTTTTTTAAGATGCCGTAAATCCCACTACCTGGATATAACATTTATAAATATTTTACGTAAGTAGTTGCAACTGTAAAATAAACCCCGCATGTTTCATTAATAAGTGCAAAAGTAGAAAAGTAGTTTTGTTTGGATGTGCAAAGTCCTGGCAGCAGCTTTAGTACGTTGCAAGTCTTTGGTTGCAAAGACTTTGGTGTACATGGTGATGCAAGCAGTGATGTATGGTGAAGCTTTGTTTTATGTGTGCAACTCACTTATAAAAGTGAAGTGAAGAAGTGATTGTAAGATACACACCACCACCGAGAAGAAAAGAGCAAAGTGCAACAACAGAGAGTTGTGTGAGTGTGTGGAAAAGAGAGAGAATCACGGGAAAATTAGTGTAGTGTGCACCACCGTGAAGAAAGAAAAATAGGAGGGCCTGTGTTGTGTGTTGTGAGTGTATCTTTGAGAGTCTATGAGTGTTGTGTTTGTGTACTCCTGTATTTCCAAATTCTAAATAAAAGAGATATATTTGTGTAGATACCAACAAATTGGTATCAGAGCTTTCTGAGTCTGAGTGTTCGAGTAAAAAAAAAAGTGAGAAATGGCAAACCTTGTAAACAGTGTGTCCCTTCCTCAGTTGACAAAGAAAGTCAATTTTGACAACTGAAGTGTTCAGATGAAAGCTCTTCTTGGATCCCAAGACGTGTGGGATGTAGTGGAGAACGGGTACCAAGAGCCCGCAGAAGACGAGGAGCAGACGGTTGCCCAACTCGCTGCGCTGAAGAAAACGCACGTGAAAGATAAATCAGCTTTGTACATACTGTATCGAGCTGTAGACGAATCTGGCTTTGAGAAGATAGTAAATGCAAAATCTTCAAAAGAAGCATGGCAGATTCTGGAGAAAGTATACAAAGGAGACAACCGAGTCAAGCAAGTCAGGCTTCAAACTCTCAGAGGCGAATTTGAAAGCTTGAGAATGGAGGAGAAAGAAAGAGTAACCGAGTATATATCTCGGGTAGAAGCGGTGGCAAATCAAATCCGCAAGAACGGAGAAGAGTTACCGGCCAGCCGGGTGGTAGAGAAAATTTTGAGATCATTAACAGATGATTTTGAAAGCATAGTTTGCGCGATCGAGGAATCGAAGGACCTCTCAGCACTCTCAGTTGAAGAGCTTACTGGGTCACTTGAGGCCCATGAACAAAGGAGAAGAAAAATGAAAGAACCTCTTGACCAAGCACTACAAGTGCAGCTTGACTTAAAAGGAACTCGGAACACTCAGGGCCAAGGTTCTAGAGGTAGAAGAAGAGGTGGCCGAGGACCAGGTGGACGTGGCAGAGGTGAATTTGAAGCTAACACAGAACAGGCCAGACAACAGAATTGGCGTGGTCGTGGTCAAGGAAGAGGTCGAGGAAGTCGATCTAAGTCAGGAGTTGAATGCTTCAAGTGTGGCAAAATTGGCCACTATGCAAACGAGTGCAAATCAGGAAGTTGCTATAAATGTGGGAAGCCAGGCCATATAGCAAAATTTTGTCAGGCTGAAAAGAAAAAGGAAACAAACTTGCTTACTGAGGAAACCAGTGAAGAAATTGGGATTTTGTTAATGTCCAAAGGCCTAGAAGCTGAGCCTGTGTTGAACTGTTCAAACAATTCGGTTTGGTACTTAGACACGGGAGCAAGCAACCACATGTGCGGAGATGAGAGTTTGTTTAACGAACTCATCAAGGTTGAAACCGGACATGTCTCATTTGGAGATGATTCCAAAGTGGCTGTAAAAGGGCGCGGAACAATCCGGCACTTGCAGAAGGATGGACGGATTGGAGAAATAAGGGATGTCTACTATGTTCCTGAGTTGAAAAGTAATATTTTGAGCATGGGTCAAATGATGGAGAAAGGCAACTCAGTTCTGATAAAAGATCGAGTACTGTATTTGAAAGATAAGAGTGATCGTCTGATTGCACGAGTAGAGATGAAGAAAAACCGGATGTATAAGTTGGAGCTGAATATTCTGAAAAACAAGTGTCTGAAGCTTGATGTGAAGGATGAAGCCATGTTATGGCATTTCCGATTTGGCCACTTGAACTTTGGAGGACTGACAAAACTATCAGAGAAGCAGTTAGTACGCGGACTACCTGAAGTAGAATTTGACAAAAGGTTTTGTGAAGAATGTGTACTCGGAAAACATTCGAGGACTAGATTTCCGAAGTCAGCTGAATACAGGGCAGAAGAACAACTCGGTTTGATACGCACTGATCTGTGTGGACCAATCTCTCCTGATTCATTCAGTGGTAAGAAATACTTTATTTCGTTCATAGATGATTTCTCTCGGAAGACTTGGGTGTATTTCTTAGAGGAGAAATCAGAAGCATTTGATGCATTTAAGAAGTTCAGATTAATGGTGGAGAAGGAGACCAGTAAACAAATAAAAGCTGTCCGATCAGACAGGGGAGGTGAATTCACTTCGACAAAGTTTAACGAATACTGTGAAGAAAATGAGATAAAACGATTTCTTACAGCTCCATACTCCCCACAACAGAATGGTGTTGCTGAAAGGAAGAATCGGACCATTCTCGATATGGTTCGAACCATGCTTAAAGGGAAGAATATGCCAAAGAAGTTCTGGGCAGAAGCAGTACAATGTGCAGTCTATGTGCAAAACAGGTGTCCACATACTAAACTAGATGGAATGACGTCCCAAGAAGCATGGAGTGGGAGGAAGCCGAGTGTCAGTCATTTCAGGATTTTCGGCAGCATAGCTTATGGTCATGTTCCAACTCAGCACAGAACAAAACTAGAAGACAAAAGTAAGAGATATGTCTTTATTGGGTACGATGAAAAAGCAAAAGCATACAAACTATATAACCCAATTACAGAAAAGATTGTTGTAAGTCGAGATGTCCAAGTCGATGAGGAAAGTGAATGGAGATGGGACAACATGAAGGAGAAGACCACATGGAACACAGAGTCTGGAGGAGAGAACTCAACAATAACTGAGAGGATCAATGATTATTCTGATGAAGAAGATGAACCTGTGCAATCCAGATCTCGAAGCTTACAAGACATTTATAACTCCACTGACGAGGTACATGTAATATGTTTGTTGGCAGGAGCAAAAGATGTCAAATTTGAAGAGGCCGTGCTCGATGATAGATGGAAGAAAGCAATGGATGAAGAAATTGGCTCAATTGAAAAGAACGAAACGTGAGAGCTGACAGATCTGCCCATAGGAGCTCAACCAATTGGCTTGAAATGGGTATACAAGAAGAAAATCAATGCAGATGGGGATGTAGAACATTACAAAGCTCGTCTCGTGGTGAAAGGTTACAAACAGCAGAAAAGAATTGACTATGATGAAGTATTTGCTCCAGTAACAAGAATGGAGACAATCTGACTGCTGTTTTCTCTAGCAGCACAACATGGATGGAAGATACAGCAGATGGATGTGAAATCTGCATTTCTGAATGGAATTTTAAAAGAGGAGATCTATGTGGAACAACCTCTCGGTTACATGAGAAGAGGTGAAGAGAAAAAGGTGTTGAAATTAAAGAAAGCATTGTATGGGTTGAAACAGGCTCCTTGAGCCTGGAATGAGAGAATTGACACCTACTTCAAGAAGAATGGTTATGAGCAGTGTCCATATGAGCATGCTTTATACCTGAAGAAAGACAAAGGAGATATGTTGTTTGTTGCCTTATACGTAGATGATTTGATTTTCATGGGAAGCAGGAATGATTTGGTCGCAGAGTTTAAGAAGGTGATGAAAAATGAATTTGAGATGACTGATCTTGGTGTTATGAAGTACTTTCTTGGCCTAGAGGTGGACCAAAGCACGAAAGGAATTTTTGTGTCTCAAAAAAGGTATGCTGAGGAAATATTGAAGAAAGCAAAGATGATAAAGTGCAATCCGGTTTCTACTCCTATGGAACCTGGAACAAAATTGTCCAAACACGGAGATGGAGATCAAGTCGATGCAAGCAGATATCGCAGCTTAATTGGAAGTCTGAGGTACTTAACAAACACAAGGCCAGATCTAATGCTAAGTGTGGGAATCACAAGCCGGTTTATGGAGGAGCCAAGATATTCTCATTGGAAAGCACTAAAGCGGATACTAAGGTATGTAAAGGGAACCATGTCTTTTGGATTATTGTACACCAAGTCAGATCATTATCGTCTTCGTGGATATTCAGACAGTGATTGGTGTGGAGATATAGATGATAGGAAGAGAACTACTGGCTATGTGTTCTTCGTGGGAGATACTGCATTTACTTGGCTATCAAAGAAGCAACCAATCGTGACGCTATCCACATGTGAGGCTGAGTATGTGGCAGCATCTTTAAGTGTCCGACATGCAATATGGCTGAGAAATCTGCTGAAAAATCTGGAGATAATGCAAGAAGAAAATGTGTTGATCCGAGTAGATAATAGATCGGCAATTGAGTTAGCAAAGAATCCAGTAAACCATGAGAGAAGCAAGCATATTGATGTTCGTTTTCACTTCATTCGTGAAAAATTGAAAGAAGGAAGCATTGAACTTGAACATGTAGAAAGCAAGAAGCAGATTGCAGATATATTCACAAAGCCATTACCGACAAAGTTATTTCAAGAGTTAAGGAAGTTGATCGGTATGAAGGAAGGATAAAAAAGACCATTTAAGTTTATGGGGGAGTTTTGTAAAATAAACTTTAATGGGTCCCGCATGTTTCATTAATAAGTGCAAAAGTAGAAATCTAGGTGTGGTTTTGCCAATTCCCTCTACCAAATGTTCAAATATCAAGAAATCATATTAATGATAAACACTTAACGTTACAAAATATGAATACACGTTATTACCTCGTCAAAGTAGGAAGGAAGAAGGTCCAATTTATGAACAGCATATTCCACTCGAGTTCTTAACATCTTTTCAAACCTAACTTGTTAAATTGGGGAAAATTGGAATTAAAGTCATGAACACGTTTCAAATGATGAAACGAAAACAAAGCAATGCATTTCTAGAAACTAACCCGTAGAACTGGAAGTGTGCCAAGAAACTAAAGAAAATGGAAAAAACTATAGAGAACCTTGTGAATGAAGTCTTATATAAGCTGAAACCGGAAATTAAATGGGCAAGAACCGGTTAAGTAACAATGATTACCATTTTGGTTAAGTAACAATAAGGGTAGGGTTTATAACATGGTCTAAGCTGGGTTATCAATCCCCACCGTTGATTGTTGTATTGTTTTATTTATATACAAAAGGATTGGGTTTATTACCAGATCTAAGTTAGTTAGCAGCCCCCATTGTGTTGTGTGTACTCGTGATAATGTGACTTACTGTTATATATGTGTCTGTGTGTATGTATGTAATCATCATTCTCCACGATGATATTTGATTTTCTAACTTTTTCATGTTTAACGGGATATCCTGTAACTTGGATAGCTCTGATTCTGCCCTTTCCCGGTGACTCTTTTCCTCCAATAATTTCTCCTTCAAAAGGTCAATGTTCTCATGACTTGATCTCAGTTTTCGCGCTTCCCTAACTCAAATTCCTAAAATGTCAATTGAAATACATTATCAGAGTACTGTAGTGAACTGATAACTCAACTGTAATTTCCTAGCAGGGGGAAAGGCACAGAATATACTAATCCAGTATTATAGTTTGAAATTAAAAATTTTAAGAATTAAAAATTTTAAGAATATACTGTAATTAATATGATTTCATTTTTTTCTTAACTACCTAAAACACCTTTTGATTCCTAGCTTCAACCGGGCATTCATCTTCACGGGTAATTTCTCGTGTAAGTGGGAGCCTTTCGAAGTTAAGCGAAATGGATATTTAATGAAATGTCACCATGTTAATTGCCGCCAATTTCCGGTTCCCTTCATTAATCAATGTGTCAAGTCATTACAATTCTAAGTCATTATAAGTAGTTTCTTATTTCATTCATTTACGATGAAAATTTTGTTAATTTTCATTAATTTTGTTTAATCCAATTTTTTTTTCAAAATATAGTAATTTTATTATTTTTCAAATTAAGATCAAATTTAATTTTTATATAAATGTTATATTGAAATTTTTATTAAAATTCACAATTTTAATAAACATAATAACATTTAATCTTTTTATGTACATAATAATTATATTATATGAAGTATACCGATCATAATTAATTATTATTTATGGACAATTAATAAGTATTAATAAGTCATATGGTTTTACGTTTTACAAATATACAGTATTAATTATTGATTATTGAGTTTGATTCCCTAAAAAATATATTACAATAATGATTAATCAATGGACTTGCCTCAACAAACCCTATAAATATACAATTGATGTCAAGGTAAATATATCATCTTCTATCCTAATAAACCTCTTTATGAAACATATTTGACTTGAGCGTCAGAATGTTTTCTACAGCTCAACAACCCATCGGAGTGGATTGCATTCTCGGAGAGAATTGAAGATCAAAAGAGAGCAGAGCAAGGAAGGACGACCGACCCTCAGACCAATTCAACCGAAACATCTTTCATAAACGTTGAAACCCCACATTACAATTATAATATGTTTCTTCTTCTTTTTCAATCTTAACAAAGAAGTAAGTTGGAACACCCACGTCTATTAAGGCTAATTTCAGATTGATAGCCCAGGCCTACCATCCATCACATCGGCTGACGCATGGTTAGATCATAAACAATAATAACTCATTAGCCCCTAATGGAGGTTAAGGCGTGGTTAGGCTGTCATTAGGCCCACAAAAGATAAAAGCTCATTACAACTAGTATAAATAAAGGTCTCAGGTATGACTTCAGACCACGTTGTGCACACCACATGCATCACTTATAGTGATGACCGTTCAGTCACTTTTGCTGACTTAAGCGTCGGAGTGCCTTTGACAGGTACCCGCTCACCCTACTTGGAAAAGGAGGAGGGAGAACAAACAACTTGGAGTATTAATCGTCCGGCCTTCAATAGGTAACCGTTTGGCCTTCAACGAGTCTGTCCAGTCTTCAACCGTCCGACCTTCAACGGGTAATCGTCTGGCCTTCAATGAATCCGTCTAGTCTTCAAGGTTCTTCCGCTCTTCGAGACAACTTGGAATGTTTTAAGGGACCTCCAAACCACCGCGAAACATTTTGGCGCCCACCATGGGGCCGAGCTAGTATTCCCCATTGTAACCACAAGGAACCAGTGAGTGGTGCCTCAAAAGAATGTCAACTCAACCTTTCGGTCTCGTCCACTCGGTCTCACCTACTTGGCCACTCGGCCTCGTCCACCATACCACTTAACCAAATTTGGCATCAATAATTCGGCCATTCAGCCTCGACCACTCAGCCATTCGGCCTCAATGTTCAATCGTTCGATCATAGCTTGACCTTTCAGGTATTCTTACAAACCTGGCATCGCAGGTACTTAGCCAAATTTGGCATCAACGATTCGGCCATCTAGCCTCGACCGTTCGGCCATCCGGCCTCGTCCACTCAACCATGCGGCCTCAATGTTCAACCGTTCGGTTATAGCTTCACCTTTCAGGTATTCTCTCAAACCTGCCTCCCAAGTACTTAGCCAAATTTGGCATCAACGATTCGGCCATTCGGCCTCAACGTTCAATCGTTCAGCCATAACTTGACCTTTCAGGTATTCTCTCAAACTTGGCCTTACAAGTGCTTAGTCAAATTTGGCATCAACGATTCGGTCATTCGGCCTCGACCGTTCGGCCATTCGACCTCAACGTTCAACCATTCGGTCATAGCCTGACCTTTCAGGTATTCTCTCAAACCTTTAAGATATATATACCTCATCTTGAAGAGAATATGTTAGAAGTTTTACATGAATTAAAAATAAAATTAATTTAAATTACATATGTAAATATAAATTTTATCTATAAATGGATTTTGTAAAGTTAAATTATGTTTAAAATTTAAATTAAATATATGATATAGAATTCTTGTGTTTGAATAGACGTTGACAACTAAAGGAAAAAAAAAACCTCTTTGAATTTATATAATTGAAGTCAACATGTGAAAGTTTTAATATATAAGAATATGTCTTTCTTTTCTCTAAAGCTTTTTGAAAAATTATATATAGATATATACATTTAACATGCGTATTTGATTAGTAATTTAATTTACTTACCACATTCACACGTGTGGCATCCTTTTACAGTTTTAGGAATGGTGCGTGCATGTGATCTGAACTTATTAGTTAGTTTGATGAATCCATTGAATTTGATCTATATTTCACCTAAAATATTCAAAAAGCATATCTTGATTTCCATTATTGAGTCAAATATCTCATAATTCTTAATTAGTGTTATACAAGGTTTTTTGTGAGTGTGTGTATAGTTGTATGAGGAAATATAGAATAGACAAGTGAGTTATAAAATTTGAAATTAATTTGTTTAGTACTCATTGTAAAATATTTAAATTTTGGTTTCAAAACATGTAAAATATTTTAAGTAACTAATTATTTTTAGTTTCCAATATTCGTTATAAGTTAACTGTCAAATTTACTTTACAAATTTTAAAAAGTGACATATGTTGATATTATATTACAAAAATACTAATACTTGTCATTAATTATTTAAATTTTTTTGTTTGACATATAAATATTTAATTCAGATTATGTAATGACATAGATAAAAATAATTTATAGAAAAGGTAGATGTTGAAAAAAATTTAATTTCGTAAATATATATATTTATAAATATATATTTATATATATATATATATATATATATATATATATATATATATATATATATAGTTAACTTAGCTCACATATATCGTTCACAGCGAATTGAATTAAAAATGAATTTGCTTTTGAGTCTAAATTTTATAACTTGGTTTGACCAATCATTAATTAACGAGTTAATGTGTGATACACTAAAAATATTTTATTTTTTAATTTATTTTATATATTTATTATATTAAAAGCAAATGGATTGATTCTACTTATTATTTTATAACATTATTTCATAATAGGACAATTAAAGTGTTTACCGATCTTACTAAACAATATTAAAAAAATAATAATTAAAAATTAAGGTATCCACTTATATCATTTGATAAACAAATGAATTAAACATTAAACTATTTAAACATTGAGCATCATTTTAGTATTTTAAAAGATGAAATTGAAAACGTACATAATTAGAAGTAGTAAATGGTCATAGTAAAATGTTATGAAAAATGATTAAAAAACTCATAAAGAGTTATTGTTGATGAATTACCGATCAATTCACTTTTAACCTGGTTTTAGTCTGTTTAATTTATAGGCTAAGTGAGTCAAGTACATTTTGACTCACATTTAAAAGAACTAAACTTTTTCCATTTTGACATTTTTATATATGTATATACTTTTTTATTACAAATATAAGGTTATTTATGTTTTTATTCTCTAAAAGCAAATTCAAATTCATCTTTGAGGAAACTTTTATACATTTTAATTTTTCATAATAAATATTTTTATTATGAAAATATTTAGTTTTTATACATAATAAATAAAAAAATTTAATACTTTTTTATATATTAAATAGATAAAAAAGTAAAATCAATATGTATATAATTATCCTCATTCAAATATAAAATTTTAGGAATTGCATATACACATTTATATCTTATGAATTCAAATATTACTTGTAAACATAATGACAGATATTCGTATTCACGTCTTATAAACCTAATGGTATTGCCTGTCAAAGTTTATTTATCACCTTACTTAAATTAGGTCAAATATAAAAATATTTACTTATTTATAAAGTTATCAACTTTGTTCTATACCAATATAAATCATATAAAAAAAAATTTATATTAGTGAAAATATTTGTAAAACAAAAATTCCTTCTTCCGCACAATTGTATGACTAATTTGGTTTTTGTACGAAAATGGATAAATTTGCCTCCTATATTATCGAAATAGGCAAATTTGCCATAAAATACGAAATTGGGGAAGTCGTGGGGGCCCAAACAACTTCTAATGAAGAAGTCATGCCCTCTCACGACTTTACATTGTTCACATGAACAGTGACGAAGTCGTACACCCCAAAAACGACTTTAGGCAATTGTAATCGATTACCAAGGTCTGTAATCGATTACGTGCTGAAGTCGTGCCCTCCGCACGACTTTACCTTTCTAGGAAAAAATGACCCTGGTAATCGATTACACCCTTGTTGTAATCGATTACCAGCAGGTTTAGTGGACAAAAACTCCCTGGTAAGGGATTACACCATGGTTGTAGTCGATTACCAGTGTGTTCAATGGACAAAAACTCACTGGTAATCAATTACACCTCTATTGTAATCGATTACCAGCAGGTTCAGTGGAAAAAAACTCCCTGGTAAGTGATTACCAGAGTGTCTAGTATGCAAAAATGGCCCTGGTAATCGATTACATCCTTGTTGTAATCGATTACTAGAGTGTTTGGGTGTTGAATGAATTTTAATGGTGTTGTAGAGCATCACTAGAGGTTATATATGTGTAATTATTTTAATTTTTGTAAGGACATGGTTGTTGATGACATTGTGATATATTGTTATCTTTAAGAAGAGTAATTTTTTGAATGAAAATACAAATTGAAAGCATAAGGCAAACTCATAAATGAAATTTGAACTATTTTATTGAATTAAAAATGCATTACAGAAGGAGAAAAACAAAAAATAAAAAAAGATGAAAGTACAATAAAATTGCTAACTATCTAGGAGGAATAATGGGAAAATGTTGTTTAGGAGTGAAAAAAGTAGGAAAATATGTGATTTTGAAGCTTTTGAAGGTGCTTCAATGGAGGTTTGGGGCGCTGATCTGTGAGGGGGGGAGGGGGGGTTGGGTGTGCGTTAGGAGAGAGAAAAGGTAGAATTTATAGTGTAGGGTTTCACTTGTAATCGATTACAGGGTAGGTGTAATCGATTACCAGGGGCCTCTGGTAATGAATTACAGAAACCATGTAATCTCTTACCAGAGGGTTGTGGTAATCGATTACAGAAACCCTCTAATCGATTACTAGTGAGTTTTGATTTAAAAATACAATCGGTTGTACATTTGAGATACAAAAATTATAGAACTTGTAAAACATAAATAATTTATTTTTTAAAATCTTTTTGAAACTTTTGGAATTATTAATATTTAAAAAACAATATTTACTAAATTAAAATGAATTAAATAAATTAAAAATGGAAAAAGTGAAGTTGTAGGGGGTGCACGACTTCAACTATTGAAGTCGTGCACCCCCTACAACTTCACTTTTTTCATTTTTTATTTTTTTTTAATTCATTTTAATTTGTTAAAAATATGTTTTTAATTCAAAAAAATTGAGAAAAATTAAGTTTATGAACACAAAATGAATACAAAAATTGTAAAAATCGTAAAACATAAATAATTTATTTTTTAAAAATTTTTCAAAAATATTTTTAAATAATATAAAATAAAAAGTTTACTTTTACACAAAAAGTTTACCAAATCAAATTTTGTGAAATGAAAATCCTATGCACTGTATCCAGAAATGAAAAGTCATTGGCCAAATTTAATAAGCATGCATGCAAGCATGCATGCAATCGTATACATAACTGATGGTGGCAAGGAAAAGTAGTACTTGCCTACTTCCAACAATAACACCTTCCATCCACAAACTCAACTTTCAAACTTCGTATTTCATTATATATACCAATCCTTTGTCATTCCATCTTCACAGCGACATTCGACACTCAACATATTTCATTCTATTTCTCCTGAAACATTATTTCCTAATGGCATCGTGGAACTTCAGAGCATCTTCATCATCACAAATCACTGATGAAGAACCTTTGATATTAGATAATGTTGATGATTTCAGCTCAGATGATGAATTGGGTAACTTACTTGGCGATGAACACAATGACGACGATCAAATGACACAATCATTTCAACATGTCATTCCAGAACTGCATGAGCGTATGCAATTCCAATCAAAGGAGGAAACTGTTGCTGCAATCAAACAATATCACATCACCAACGGTTACAAATACAGCGTTGTTGAATCCAAGCCTAACATTTATGTTATTCGATGTCTGGAATACCACAACGACTGTCGATGACGCTTGAGGACAGGCTATAGCAAAGTCCGTAAATATTGGGAAATCAAGAATATCGACGGGCAACATACGTGTTTCTCAAACATACCATCTCAAGATCATACAAATCTTGAGAGTACTCACATTGCCGCAATAATCAAATTTTGTATGGACAAACCCCTCCATTCTCATCAAGAGTTTGATTGTAGATATTAAAGCTCGATTCGTATATTTCGTGTCATACATAAAAGCTTGAATCACAAAACAAAAGGCTCTTGCTATGAAGTTTGATGATTGGGAAGAGTCTTATAACCATCTGCCAAGGTGGTTGCATGCGGTGAAGGATGCAAACCCTGGTACAATTTTATAATGCACTAGTTCTTCAGTGGAAATTGATGGAGAAACTGACAATAATTGCTACATTATGGAAAGAGTTTTCTGGTCTTTCGGTCCTTGCATACAAGGATTCAAATATTGTAAACACATTCTCCAAGTCGATGGAACATTTCTAACGGGAAAATATCATGGAACTTTGCTCACCGCCATAGCTCAGGATGGCAATAGAAATCTTTTCCCATTGGCATTTTCCATTGTAGAAGGTGAGACAAAGGAGGCCATGATATGGTTCTTTCAACTACTTCGACAACATGTTTGCCCTCAACAAAATATTTGCATCATCACTGACAGAGGAAAGGATATCTTATTCGCCTTAAGATCAGAAGAAGTTGGTTGGGAAGAAGATGGTTTGAACTATGTTTATTGCATACGTCATCTATCCTCCAAATTCAACAACAAATTCAAAAATCAAGACATCAAAAAACAATTCATCAATTTAGGTACTACTACAAACTTTTTTACTACCAATTTACTGTTTATATTTTCTTAACATAATTGTACAATTTTTTTTATTTATTACGTCCCTACAACTTACGAGGTCAAGCAACCCACTATGACGACAAAGCTTACTGCACTAAGACACCAATACCCACAACAAGTTGCTTGGATAGATAAAATTCCATTAAAAAAATGGTCTCAAGCTTTTGATGGAGGGAGAAGATATGGACATATGACCACTAATCTTGCTTAGTGCATGAACTCCGTTTTAAAGGGAGCACGTTCATTACCGATTTGTCCTCTCATCAGAACAACATTTGAGAAGACACAATCATGGTTTGTTGAACGAGGATTAAAAGCAAACTACATGCTACAAGCAGACCACCAATTTCCTAAAGAAATCACTGACATTATTAGGAAAAATCAACAACAATCAACATTTTGTCATGTTCATCGCTACAACCGTGAAAATTCAGAATTTGATGTTCAAGAAATTTCAACACCTCACCAATATCACCCACATCCAATTTCCTGTAAGGTAGGCTAAATGAATGGTGGTGTGATTGTGGTCACTTCCAAGCTACTCGTCTCCTATGTCATCATGTCATTGCCGTTTGTGCAAATTCTCATATACCACTAACCTAAGTAATCGATCTAGTCTACAGTCTTAACAACATTTACAAGGCATACGAAGTACAAACTTCATACTAGATCCTCAAATGCGACGGAAGGCATCCGGAAGACCATCTACAAATAGGATTCATAATGAGATGGATCAATCCACTTCAGATCAGCCAAAAAAATGCTCTTACTACCGCAACGAAGGTCATCATAGGGGAAATTGTCCATTTATTCAATAGTTATTTATTAATCTTACCATTTTGTAATCCAATCAATAATTAATTAATTATTATTAATATTTCATATCAATTTTGTTGTTTGTAGGTTTTTATTTTGTTTTTTGATTCAATAAATTATAAGGACAATTTCTTCTTTGTGTAACACAAAAAATAAAAGAAAAATGTCTACAACACAAATAAAATGTTATTCAAGACTCAAACACTCTAGTAATCGATTACAACAAAGGTGTAATCAATTACCAATGAGTTTTTGCTCATTGAACACACTGGTAATCAACTACAACCATGGTGTAATCACTTACTGGAAAGTTTTTATCCACTGAACCTGCTGGTAATCGATTACAATAGGGGTGTAATCGATTACCAGAGTCATTTTTTCCTAGAAAGGTGAAGTCGTGCAGGAGGGCACGAGTTCAGTACGTTGTAATCGATTACGGACCTTAGTAATCGATTACAACTGTCTAAAGTCGTTTTTGGAGTGCACGACTTCATCATTGTTCATGTGAACAGTGTGAAGTCGTGCAAAGGGGCACGACTTCTTCATTAGAAGTCGTCTGAACCCCACGACTTCCCTTTGACTCTAAATTTGACCATTTACGTAATATCGTAGGCAAATTGGCCTAGTGTGGTAAAAAAACCGATTTCTCTCCTTACAGTAGTTACTTCAACTTAGGAGCACTGACTCATAAAAGAAACCATGGTGATTACTTGCTAAACACTGGACATCAAAATCAGCCATATCTTGAGCATCTCCATCACCCTATTTGCACGAGCAACAATAACTTTTCTCAACGGTCTTTGCCGGATTCCATTATTGCTGCAACCAAGGCAATCACAAGCAATCCAAAATTTCAATCAGTGTTGGCAACTGCTCTCACAACATATGTTGGCAATGAAGCTGGTGGTGGTAGGTTAAGAGAAAACCATGTTCTTGAGAATGCAGAACTGAATTTAAAGCTATGTAGTGAAAACACCATAGGATGTGCATCATCAAGGTACTTGAACGTGTCTTCTTCTGCTCTTAACCCTCAACAAGGAAACTCAAGTATATTTCCACTACCATCATTACCTGAGCAATGGAAGTAAAACAGCATAATTAATGCATTGTTCCAAGATTCATCAGACCTCACTGTGTCCGTTTGTACTAGATTTTGCTAGAATTCATGTTAGTTTTTTATCCTTGTCGAATAAAATTAAAATGTATACTCAAATTATATGTTTAGTTACAGATTTTATCTTGAAACGTGTATCTTCGTATGTGATGTTGATTTTTGGTACCGAAAGGAGTCTAGAAGTAACAACAGTTTGACGTAATAACTTACAAAGGACATGCATGAATGTTAATTACATCTAAGTTTTTCCAAGTTCTGTTTTACCTAATACGAAGAAAAATATTAAAAAGGAGATTGAAGTCTAATTCGCTTCTAAGATCATATTTGCACTTACATATATAATATATGATTTAATATTAATATTAAAAAGCAGATTTTAATCTAAACTCAAAATTTGTAAGATACAAACGGGTAAAATATTTTCTGATTTGAGAAGTCTTTACAGATTTGCTTTTAATACCATTTTAAAAAATTTCTTATCAATAATAATATCTTATGTATATATAAATCCATGTCAATTTCTTATTTTATTCGATGTGAGACTTTATTTATACTCAACACTATATAGTTTATATTAGTTTTGATTTTAATCTATGTGAGACTTTTAATAAAAGTGTTGATAAAAAGTTTTCAAGGTTGTTTGATTCTAAATTCCTGAAACACCATAAGAGATTATAGCATGGTGTAACACTATTTCCCTTTGTATAAAGTTGTTGCAGTGAATTACTTTCGTATACTATTTATTTGTTATTGTGGTGGTCAATTTGGTTTCAGAAAGTTTTCCTTCAGGGGATTCTCTTTTATGTAGTGTGGTTGGCACAGACACTTTATAAATAGATTTTTTCTCTTCAACAGAACCCTTTAATATTTTGTTTGTCTATGCAACTTTTAATACCATGTTAATTTAAGATGAAAATATGCTCATGAAAATGTAAGAATTTATTTTATACTCCAACTCCAACTTTTATTTTCTGTTTTAATATTTAAAAAGTATTCTTAAAAATATGAAAAGAGTTAACTAAGTAATTTTGGATATGTATAACAATACCATTTCAGTTACAATATTAATAATTCCAAGAAATATATCGCAACTAGAAATGAACCTTGAGCAAGTACTTATAAAATATGAACATATATTTCATAACAAAATAACGATATGACTTCAATACAGTAATATATATTTTATTACATATGATACTCCTCAATATATACAAATGTAAAACAGGCTTAAATATATTTCGTTATAAAAATTTAAGATCACTCCTTAGTTCTTATATAATGTTTGAATTTTAGTTTTAGTCTTTATAAAATATTTTTCTTTCATTTTTCATATTTCTCTAAAATTTTATATTACTCTTTTTAATTCCTAATGTTTATTTTAAGATAAATTAATAATACTATTTTATGAACCTCAAGAGTTTTCTTTAAGTGACATATACCAACAATATATTATATCAATTAATAGTATTTATTTGATCATTTAACTTTTCTTCTCAAGATACTCAGTGTTATTTAATACTAAAACCAAGAGTCATAATTCTCAATTTTAAAACAACCTATATCTTTTTTTATATGAATAAAAAATAAAATCTACTCATTTGACAAGTATTAATGATGTGTTTGGATAAGGAAATTCAATAAAGTAATTCATTTTTTAATATATTGTTTGGTAAATAATTAAAAGAATATATATTGAAATTCTCATTGAACTTATTGGATTGCTTAAAATTAGAGTTTTTCAAATTTTACCTAAAAATGAAGAATTTTGAAATTATTCGTATTCTCAAATTCACATTTTGTTTTTTTTTTTACTTTCTTTTCTATTTGATTTTGATTTTAGTTATCAGTTTGACTAAGATTGAGACATTGTTCAGATAATCACTTTTTATTTGATGTCGACTCGTTTGTTTATTAATGTTATTAAAAGTTACAAATTTTTTTTTTATTAAAGTTGTTAGAAGGTTTATTTTTGTAGACCACCATTTTTTCTTAGTTATGATTTTTTTGGTTAATGTGAGGAAGACTATTTTCTTCCATATGTGAATTAATTTTTTTTTCAGTCCATGCATGTAATGATTAATTTTTTTTATGGATGTGTTAAAATTTTTATTTTTTTTATCATCAACATTAATTTTTTTTTCAATAATTTGTTAGCTTTTTTTTTCTAATGTTAATTTAAAAACTTCCTACCAACATTAATTATGAATTTTTTTACAGTGTTAATTGGAAAAAAAATTAGTTGACATTGATAAAAAAAATTGGCAAAACCCCACCATAAACATCTTAAAAATACCATTAGATGATATAAGCTTAAATAATTGTGTTCAACATCAAAAGGTAATATCGATTAATATCAATGAAAAAATGTTTTTCAAATATTAATTATTTTTTTATTAAAAACTATGAAAAAATTACAAAAGATAATAATTTGTTTATATTTGATGATAATTAAAACACTTTATCCAAACAAGAAAACTTTAATTCTTTAAATTTAAATTATCATATCCAATTAAAACATTTTAAAAATGAAAATTAAGGTTAATTGGTATTAGATGGTTACTTATTTTCTTTAATCACGACTAATATTGTGAGACTTACCTTTCTTTTGAGACTTGAAGTTAATTAGGTAAAAAAATGTTAAAGAGAAAAGAAGCGGGGGGACAGTAAGAAGATGATAAATATTTAAATACGATCAAACTTGTCATATCACACTCTATGATCCACAATTCTATGTATAAGATCTCAGAAAAGAGTTTAGTTAATTTATAAAGTGATATTAAATTTGTTAAAATTTGTATAATTTATACACTACACACAGTGAAGTTGCGACCTTTACACCATAAAATAATGGGTTGTCAGGGTTAAGAGTGAATTATGGAGCTGCTAAGTTTGGTGAAATTTTATGTTGATGTCGAGATTGAAGGTAAGAAACCATCAAACCATTACAGTGCTCGAAGGGATGAAAAACAACTAGCGGTTCAAATGGTTTAACCATACTTTGACACACGTCCTATACCAACACTTGTCATTGATTGCTAGTAACCCCCACCAACAATTCCAAAAACCAGATAAAACTGCTTTTGCAATAGCCCACAGAATTAAAATTCCTTATTCACTTATTTTCAGGTATGTCATGTTCGATCTTCCTCCATATATTTATCTTTTCTTGGTTTCATATCATAGTCTATCTATTATCCATTACAATCTAAAAGCATTGCCAAGAAGCGGTAAATCCAATCTGTCTTCATCTATTATCTATTCGTTGTTTCATGATTTCTAACCAAGTCTATTGTTCATGCATTACAATTTAAAGGCATTTCATGAAACAATTTGGAATTGAATTTGCGGTTGACACATTCAGTTTCCGATTTATGATCCAAAGATAATAAATTTCTAACCAAATATTGTAATTTAAATCTCTGGTTATGAAGGATATTGAAAAGATGCCAACTGTGGCATATCGTCTTATATTACAGAGTAAATGAGTAGTTATTATCACAAGTTCCTCTAGAGGATGAATAGATCGAAGAGTTGCATGGCAGAATCTTGCAGGGATATCATCCCAAGTCAGTTTCCCATATGCATATAGAGTATAAGTCCCAACCAAAGAAAATGTGATACATAGAATTGCCGCATGAAACCATGCTATCAGCCATTTAGGATTTTCAGTAATTATCATTTCATTTTTATATTCGAGAGAAACGAAATCCAAGGGGATTAAGATCTGAGAGATTAATGAACCAAAATGATAAAAGAGTATGCTAAACCTTCACAGTCCAGAAGATGCAGTTGAAAAATTGTATGAAAATTCCATTGATCTTGCTAACTTTTTGACAACAGGTAGGGATAGATTTATTTTCAATGTAAACTAAGTAGACGGGGTCTACATATCTGTAGGACTACAATTCTGTAATTTTATGAAAATTATTGAAGCATCTCTTAATTCATGACTTTAGTTCCAAATATGGCGCAAGAACATGAGTTCAGAACAAGCGACTCACTTTCAAAATGTGAGACCTATTTCGAAATCATACAATCTAGAAAGAAGTTACCGCTGTCATTGCAGGAGACCTTGACAGATGCATTTGCAAAGATTCCGGTCTCTTCTTTTCCAGATGTTCCTAGTGGAAAAGGTAAGGGATATCTTATGCATTTAATGAGTCACGGATCTGCATGGGAAAAAGCACTAACATATGAAATGCCTTGGTAGTGATTGAAATTCTTGCAGACACGCCCGTAGGGGAAGCAGTTAAGATTCTATCTGAAAGAAACATTTTAGCAGCGCCAGTAAAAGACCCAGACGCAGCTGATAGTTCAGATTGGAGAGTCAAGTACCTTGGCATCATTGATTATTCAGCCATCATTCTTTGGGTGCTGGAGAGCGCAGAACTTGCAGCAGCTGCTATATCAGCAGGTTCAGCAACAGCTGCTGGAGTTGGTGCAGGAACCGTGGGTGCTTTGGGAGCAATAGCATTGGGAATGACAAGTCCTGCTGCAATGGCGGGAATAACTGCTGCTGCAGCAGGTGCTGCACTGGCAAGTGGCATTGCTGCAGAGAATATGATGAATAAAGGTGCACCTCAAGCTGCTGATAACCTGGGAGAAGATTTTTACAAAGTTTTACTGGAAGAAGAACCCTTCAAGTCAACAACGGTAAGCATGAGAACGCCAGAGGTTCTGGAGTTAACTATGGGTTCATGACTTTTATGTTGATGTTAGCTCTGTCTAGGTATGAGCACCTCTTTTCCATCATTCAGAATGAATCTTTTTAAGGTTATCTCATTAATAGTAAAGGCCAATGCGGAGCAGAGCTAGGCTGGTTAGCTAGTCATTTATACAATTAGATTCTATTGTATTTGTAGGCTGTAACCAATCATAGAAAATAAGATGGCTATGTCCCTACATAACTCATTTGGGATTTTTTTTTTCATAACCTAAGCCAAATACAGGTCAGTAAATTCTTCTCTTATCTCCATATTGAAAAGAAAAAACAAACATTTGTGAGTTGATTTATGGTTTCAGGTGAAATCAATACTTAAATCATATCGATGGGCACCTTTTGTTCCAGTTGCAAGAGATAGCGCTATGTTGACTGTCTTGTTACTTCTCTCAAAGTATAGGCTGAGGAATGTACCTGTCATAGAACCAGATAAACCTGACATGGTGAACTTCATTACTCAGTCTGCAGTTATCCAAGGTCTTGAGAGATGCAAAGGCAGAGATTGGTTTGACTGCATTGCAGAAAAGTGTATATCTGATCTTGGACTTCCATTTATGTCTACAGCTGAGGCAAGGATTGGTGTCTTATATTTTCAGTTTCCCTTGGCTGTAAGGTTTAAAAACATAATTTTTCTTCCTGTCCAGGTTATTAGCATTCAGAGCAATGAGTTGATTCTTGAAGCTTTCAAGCAAATGAGGGATAATAAAATCGGTGGACTTCCTGTAGTAGAGGGGCCAAGGAAGAAAATTGTTGGAAACGTGAGCATACGAGACATCAGATACTTGCTGCTAAGTCCTGAGATCACAAATTTTAGGTACAATAAAGTAAAAATTCTCGCATTTTCGGTAAAACAAAAGATAATAAAACAAATTAGAACAAATTAAAAAAATAAATAAAATTAATCACGGGTTATTGCTTAATACGCACATGAGTTGAGTATGTGTATGAGGTGATGTTTTAATTTTTTAAAAGTACGAAAACAAACAACACGGGCATCTTAGGTTATCATTACACAGGCTTGCACAAGGGAACTAATGACTTAACTGAAATGTTCTACTCGCTGCTACTCTGTTTTGAATTCCAGGCAACTGACTGTGATGGATTTCCTGAAAAGAATTGTCTCTTCGTCCCTGCAAACTGGGAACGCTAGGCACCAGCCTATAACATGCAAGCCTGACTCGACACTGCAGAGTGTGATCCATACTCTTGCTTCTCAGTCTATTCACAGGATTCATGTGGTAGATGGACAGGATGAATTAGTTGGAGTCATTACACTGAGAGATGTTATCTCTTGTTTTGTAACCGAACCTCCTTACCATTTTGATGATTACTATGGATTTGCAGTGAAGGAAATTTTTATTCAGTGATTTTTGTGGAAGTTAAAATACGGTGGAGATACTCCAAGTGTAACAAACTCTTATATTATCTGAAAGAACATTTTATTTAAATTTTTTATTTCGATGCAACTTCTGTCATGCTAAGGCCAGAGAGTTTGTCCGATCCCTTATCCGTTATCATCCCTCTTACCCTTTCTACTTCCTTCCATCTTCCTAGCCCGGCATATATATTAGACAAGATCACCAGAGGAGTTGGATTTTCTGGTTCTATATCTAGAAGCCTCATGGCCATTTCTTCCCCAAGACTTGAATCTAGGTAACACCTACAAGCACCGAGCAAAGAAGCTAAAACAGATGCAGGAGGCTCTGCTAATTCCTGCACCAGACCTCGAGCTTCACCCAACTTACCAAACCGACCTAAAAGATCAACAATGCAACCAAAATGCTCAGGCTTTGGCTGCAAGCCATAGTCTCTTATCATCATTCTAAAAACTGTCAACCCTCTATCAACCTGACCTGTGTGGCTGCAAGCAGATAAAACACAAACAAATGTAGCACTGTTTGGTCGAACGCTTTCTTCCAGCATTTTATTAAAGATTTCAAAGGCAGATTCATGGTCTCCATTTCTCCCATACCCCCCTATCATTGCATTCCAAAATGCAGGATCATCTGGTTTTGTATCAAACTGATTAAAAACTTCTCGTGCCCAAGATGCATGCCCGCATTTCATATACATGTCAACCAGAGCAGTTGCCAAAAAATCATCCCTATTGATATCAGTTCTTAAAGCAAACCCATGTATTTCTTTTCCATGCCGTAACATAGATGAATCTGCACACGTTGACAAAATGGTAGTAACAATTTTCAAACACGGAGCCACACCAACAGACTGCATTTCCCTAAAGTACTTAAAAGCTTCCCCACACACCCCTTGTTGTGCAAAGCCGTTAATCATGGAATTCCAAGTAGCTGAATCAGGCTTCAACTCTTCAGATTCCAGCCGTCGAAACATATCAACAGCTCTCTCACTCTCTTTATTTAACATCATTCCAGCAACCATGGAGTTCCATGTGATCAAGTTCCTACTGTCCCCTTCCGCCCCCGTGAAAACGTCATAAGCAGAATGCCAAAAACCACACTTTGAATACATATCGACAAGTGCAGTCACCACCATAACCCCATTATCCACTTCAAGTTTCACTATAAGCCCATGAACCTGCATCCCTAAGCGAACACTTTGTAGACTACCACATGCAGAAAGAACAGACACCAACGTCACTGAATTGAGTTTGCAGTCCAAACGCACCTCTCTCATCATTTCCCTAAACACATCCAACACCAAATGAAGAACTCCATTCCGCAACAAACCAGTAATAAAAGCATTGTAACTCACTACACTCTTCACAGGCAACTCCTCAAATACCTTAGTCGCAGAAACTAACACTTCACACCTGGAATACGCAGTGACAAGCGAGGTGGCAACATAGACATCAAATTCAACTCCTAACTTCAACGCGCAGCAATGCACCAGTGCAACATGGTCTACACCTACATGAGGAACACCAAGCATGCACGCAATGGTGACCGAGTTGGGCCTCAAGGGGCCCAACCCAATTCGCTGGAACACCCGGATAGCTTCTCCGCTACGCCCATTTAGCGAGAAACCCGAAAGGGCTGCATTGAGAGAGGCAACGTTTGGTTGGGACATTTCGTCAAACATCTTGAGTGCGTCAGGAAAATGGCGAGGGGTCGCAGAATAGGCTGCGGTCAGGGCGGAGGTAGCATAAGGGTCGGCATCGAAACCGGTTTTGAGGAGATGGGCGTGGAGGGTTTGGGTGTGGGAAGGTAAACGAAGTTTGGCGCATGCTTTGAAGAGAGTGGGGAAGGTGAAGGAATGAAGGGTAGGGGAAGAAGAAGAGTGGAGGTGGGAGAAGATGGAAAGTGCTTCTTTGTAGAATCCATCTGCAACGAGTTTTCTGAGTGATATGTGATCTCTCCTCATCGAGTGTTAGTCTCTTGCTTTGCGTCTTCTACATGTTTGTGTTAATGTCAACCGCTGAGACTACCCAGAGCATCTTGCCACATAAGTGAGACTTTATGGAGGGAAACTTATCTTTCTTTTATTTTCTGCTATTATATATGGTTTCTTCATTTCTACAACTTCTTTTAAAATTCATTCTGGTAAATTCTTTTGACAATACCCCTTTTGTATAAATTTTCTCAATCACTCAAAAAAAAATATAATTTTTCCCACTAAAGTAGTACAAATTTCTCACATAAAAAAATTGTTAGATTTGTCATCGTTTAAGTTAAGATTAAAAAATGTATTTTTATATTAAATTTTGTTTTTTTTAATGGGATGCCGTTCGTTATTTCTAGTAAATTATGGAGGCATTTTTTAGATTTCGAACATTCCTAAATCCATTAAATATTCTAGAAAAAGCATTACCATATGAGATTGGACCAATAGCTTAGCAACTTGTTCATCTTTGGTATCTCTAATGCCCATTCTTAAATATATCTCTTATAATATTATTGTTGTCACGTATTGCTGCATGCACTGCCGAATGAATTTTTGTTCGGCGCCAATGTAATTCACCCAAAAAGTAGATTCCCACGAGATCAATTAGTATCAAAGATATATTCTTATATTCTCTATTGCATGAAACAGGAACAGAAGACAAATCTATAGATTCTTGGATCTGCTTGTATCTTTCATTGCCGTCCACATACGAGCTATGATTTTGATGCATTGGGATCTTCAACTTTGCAAAAGGAATCTAACTGCAAGTTTTTTTTTTATCCTGGTTATTAAACTTCAACTCAGTGAAATATAGAAAACTGTTTAACGTGATGATTGCAACATTTACATAACTTGAATTCGAACATAAACGTTTATTAGAAGCATGATTCGACCAACTCCTTCATACCATGATGTCTAGTGGTTAGTAGTTACGCACGCATGCAGATTTCTATTTCCATACAAACAAATGAGACATGGCGCCTACATATATACACACATGAAAGCCTTCACTTGTGAGTTGAAAAAGTTGCCATTTGTACCACAATTTACACTAGCAAGAAAGCGACACACACACACAAACAAATGTTTAATTTTCATATATCATGTACGAATAAATAATATTATTAATGATGATGATGGTAATAAGAAGGAGAAGAATCTCTTTCTCTCACAGATAAGCATGGAAGCGCTTTCAAATGATTAAACCAAATACCCTTTTCACGTTCACCTCTTTTTTTCAACCCCTTCCATCTTTCCCTTTCTCCTGGGACTGCGCCTTCAATCACAAACCACAAGTCTCCCTTTTAGGTTCTTCTTGCTCTTTTCTTTGCCCCATATTAGCTTAAAAAATTGTTCTTGATGTTATAGGAAGGCTTGTTAATGAAAGTGATACCCATTTTTCTTTGCAGTTTGGTTGGTTACTATTTAGTTTTTACTAATCCTGCCTTGGAAAGTTATCATGAGAGAAGTGGAAGAGTTATGATCTGCTGAGGATTTGGCTTGTGTTTGTGAGAAAACAAGTTTGTGGGTATTAGAATTAGAGACCTTAGACGTGTTGTTTTTTTGTGCTGTGTAGGCATGAATTTGCTTCCCCCACTTTCTGGCTTTGACTTTGTCGGTGAAAAGTTTCCAGCTTTTAACTTGGTGATGCATACAGGGTAGTTTGTTTCTCAGTTAGAAAACACTTCCTCTGTAGGAATTGGACTTTCATCTTACATAACTCTTGAAATTGTGAAACTTGATCACTATGTATCATTACGGTAGGGTTTGGTTGTTGTGAATCCTTGCAAAACCAAGTTTATCTCTCATTGTATTGTGCTTTTGTTTCCTTTAAACTTTTCATGCGTAGTGGAACAACTTGTAGATTTCTATTTTCTTCAATCAGTTGCTTCCTGATGCTGCTCTTGTTTCTCTATGCACAATGACTTGTCAATTGCTTATTACCACTGCTTGTGTTGAACTTGATTGAAATATAGATTGTGGCTTGTGAGCATGTCGACTCCTGCAAGAAAGAGGCTCATGAGGGATTTTAAAAGAGTGCAACAAGATCCTCCAGCTGGCATCAGTGGGGCTCCCCATGAGAATAATATTATGCTTTGGAATGCAGTTATATTTGGGTATGTTAAGACTCCTCAAGGGTTTGTTCCTTTTTCTGGTTTTGGATTGTGGTCTAATTATGCTTTCCTTCTTGTTTCTCTAGACCAGATGACACCCCTTGGGATGGAGGTACATCTTCAACCTTAATTACTCACAGAAAACTTTATATTGCTTTTGATGTTCATTGGTTAAGATTAACAAACTTCCCAAAATATGATTAATCCTGCTGCATATGTGACTGAAGTTTCACAAACTATGAATATCAGTTGTGATTTAGTTTGGTTACACCAGCTCAGTGAGTCTTTTATCTGATCTAATTTCTTGCCTTTCAGGAACATTTAAGTTAACACTTCAGTTCACAGAGGAATATCCTAATAAACCACCTGTGGTGCGCTTTGTTTCTCAAATGTTTCATCCAAACAGTGAGTAGGAAACTAGAACTTGTTTTCTTGTTTCTCTTTTTGAGCCAACGTATACTGAACCCTGCAGTTACAATGGAGTTGAAATGACAAACACTTGAACATGGATAAGATATTTACTTAAATTAGCTTTACATAATTGTTCCAAGTGGTTGTGTTTGTTCTTCACAAATATTTTGTCAAGAGTTTGCCTTTTTATTTTCAATGGATCAGTGAATATGTAAGGAAACAAGTAGTATTTTCTGTTAACTTCAGTAGTTTCCAGTTCTGATCTCCTTTCCCTTGTCAATTTTAGTTTATGCAGATGGAAGCATATGTTTGGACATTTTGCAAAATCAATGGAGTCCAATTTATGATGTAGCTGCAATACTTACCTCAATTCAGGTCAAAATGATTCTCTACTTTTAAGACTATCTATGTTAAGATTGATTTGATTGTATCCATCCCCAAACCTGCACCTTTCTTCTAATATCAGTGATTTATTTGAGTCGTTGTAATACTGGAAAGACTATTTATCTGTCAGTTTAGGTCTTACAGTTATGTATTTTTTCCATTTATCTCTTTTCTTCTTGTAATTAAGAATATTAGAAGTGGAAAAGGTTCAATTGCAACTAACTATATAGTAATCACAGATTTTTTTTTTCTTCTTGACAAGAAAATTGTTGTAGTTGGCTTGCTTGTAGAAAACAAAATAGTCCTTTTCATAAATTTCCATTCTTCCCTTATGCAAGAGAATTATTGCATTTTTCTTAGTGGTATCACTGTTTTCTTTATGATAAGATAATAAAAAGAGGTTTAAATATCCTCCAAAAGCTAAGTAAACAACAAAAACACTTGACAAAAGCTAAGTAACAAGAAAAACACTTGACAAAAGCTAAGTAAACAAGAAAAACACTTGACTAATTAGTAAGCGTTCCTATCATACCCAATAGTTCCACATTATTTAAGAATAATTTAAATACTACTTTCACCCTCCGAGTATTAATGTTCTGATCCTAAATCTATCAAATAACATTATTAGAGTCAATCATCATACATTCAAAGTATTGTCTATTTTGAAGACTAAAACTTCGTCACGGTTTTGTCCTTAAAAGACGTTTTTTTTTATGGGTTATTATTGGGTGTCGTAAGAACAATTAGAAGAATGTAAGTGTTGTATGTGCTTTATCTCTTAATACTTAATGCCAAGTTGATTTTCTTGTTGCAGTCTTTGCTTTGTGATCCAAACCCAAACTCTCCAGCAAATTCAGAAGCTGCAAGGATGTTTAGTGAAAACAAACGTGAATACAACAGAAGAGTACGAGATATTGTTGAGCAGAGTTGGAGTGCTGATTAATTGATTATCTTGGGCCTTCTGTTGCTGTTAAAAGGTTGTTGAAGGGTCTGATTGAATAACCATTTATGTACTTAAAAGAACAGTTGTGTTTTTTAGCCCTTGGTAATGTTTTTCTTCAAACTTATATGAATGGATGTTCCACCTATGATCTCTATGTTGTGCAGAATCATGTTTTGTTCAATACTTCTCAATTTGTTTCATCATTATAATCAAGTTTATGATGTAGGATAACTTGGTAACATATGTTGGACCATGATCTAAGCAAAAACCTTTACATAAATGTTTAAGGGAGCAGGGAATTGATTGTAGGAACCTAAACAAAAGTTTGATACGGACACTTCAACTATATTAGAAAACAAAAAGTTATTTTATTGATAAATCATCATACCTACCTGTAACTATCAAACTCTTTAAAATAAGAAATTAAAAATATGCTAAAAATGAATACAAGATTTTAAAGATATTTTCTCCTAATTGTCTTTATAATTAGTTATATACAATATTCTTCCCCATATTATTAATTGTATTACAAGATTATAGAATCTACCTTGGGAAAATTTCATAGTGAAAATGTTCATTTTTTGAAGTCTTCTAAGACATGGATTGTAATTTTATTTTGAGACAATTGATATTTTATTTTCAGATTTTATTTTTATTTTTGATCCATGGTTAAATACTGAGCATCTCTTGTTCTCCACCTCTCATGATATATATATTTTTCGCTTTTGGTTAAGCTTCTCACGGTTTTGTTTTTGGTACCATGATAACAGTTGAAATGCCGTTATTTTTATACTTAAATTTGACACTAATCACACCTTTTATGACTTAGAAACTAGCTTAAAATCATACTTTTTGCTTCTTAAGTTAGAGAATAAGAGAGTTGAAGGTAGTATTACTGGTATTATGTTTGATTTTCCTTGTTTTGGCAGGAATTAACATGAATTGGATGAAAGAAGTTGAAGTAGTAAAGAGTTGGACTCAAGAGAAGAAGGAAAAGTGCTTAAAAGAAGAATCGCAGCTAGCATTACTTTGGCGCTGAGCGCCAGCTTTGTTGAGGAGTTCTTTGGACGACGCTTAAGCGCCAACGCTGAGGGGAAAATCAAGTGTCGCAGCTATCGCTGAGCGTCAGTCTCTTCAGTGAGTTCACTGCCACAAGCTTGGGCGTCAACGCTGAACGTTATTATGAAGAAGTCGCAATCACCACTGAGCGGTATTCCAGCGCTGAGCGTCATTTTCGTGGGCCTGGGCCAATTTTTCTGTTATTTTTAGAATGTATATAAGGTTTTAGTCGACCTAGAGTGTCTATCTTTTGACAAAAAGAGGTGCAGAAACACTCTATTCACCCCTCGGAGGCAGATTTTGGATGCGGAAGCTCCAATCTACAATTTCTAGGGTTATATATTTCATTCTTTTCATTATTTTCATTTAGTTTCACCATGTCTATGGTGAACTAAACCTCCATTGTTGTTGGGGAAACAATGTAATCCTTTGAAACTCTCATGTATTGAATTGATTCGTTATAATATATGCTTTACTTTATTAATTGTTAGGGTTTTTCCTCTACACTATATGCGTGCTTTGTTTAACTCATTCAATTGCATGATCATTGATTTTGTCGATATGGACACATATGGGGAAATTTAGACTTGGGGAATTTCTCTCGGGAGCAATATTACCTAGACATAGGGATAGGAAGACCGATTGCCTTTAAGTTTCTGTGCGAATGTAATGCATGATTAATTGCTAGGGAAACAAGACATTGTAAACTAGTAATTAGGTGTAGGCTCTCTTCACCAAGACATCGGGTTTAGGGTAAATTAGAAAGTGGCATTGACATTAATAAGGAGTTGAATTCATAAATACATGAGAGTGGATAGGATAAAGTCGGAAACCCCAACAACATAATTCATCCATATATCATTCACTTGCGTATTCTTTTGGTTAATTGATCAACAACTGCATTCATGTTTATTTTCTGTTTTGCATTATAAACATTGATTTCCGTTTCTCAAGTCTTAAATAATTAACAAATCACATGACTGACTATGCCAATGAGTCTCTACGGAAAACGATACTTGGTCTTACCATTTATATTACTTGATACGATTCAGTACACTTGTCGGAGTCTTAACAAGTTTTTGGCGTCGTTGTCGGGGACTCGTGGTTTAACTATTCTATTAGTGTGATTATTGATTAACTTCGACTTGATTTTTATTTTTGTTTTTGTTTTAAAAAAGTGCTTTCTAGGGTTTTTTTTTTTTTGCGTAGGCAGGATACAATTTGGACTAGGAGGAAGGAAAATCTAGAACCTCTTCTTGAAGGATTGAATGAAAGTAGAAGAAGAGGAAGGTACGAACATCTAGAGAATTATTTGCTTCTCTGGAGACACTTTTGCAACCCTCATCACAAGGATATGACCAGAGCACTGAAGAGATGGCTGGAGAGAACAATGGTAGACGCACTCTGGCAGATTTCACCACTATTGTTGGCCCTCATCACTTTAATAGCATTGCAAGGCTGAGGGTCAATGCTGCAAACATGGAGGTGAAACCGACGTTGATAAATTGGTGAAGAGCAACCAATTTAATGGATTATCTCATGAAAATCCATATGAACATCTGACCACATTCAACGAGATTTGCAACATTGTGAAGATCAATAGTGTACCGGATGAAGCGAGAAAGCTTAGTTTGTTCCCTTTCTCATTGGGAAGCAATGCTAAGCTATGGTTGAACTCTTTCCCTGAGGATAACTTTACTAGTTAGGAAGCTCTGGTGTCAAATTTTCTGAACAAGCACTTCCCACAGTAAAAAATCAACAAAGGTAAACATGAAATTTCTTCTTTCAGGCAAGGCATGGAAGAATCTCTAGGTCAAGCATGGGACAAATATAAAAGCTTGCTAAGAAAGACGCCCACACATGGCTTTGATGAAGCAACAATAGTCCTTTTATTCCTTGGAGGTCTTGGCTCTCAAACTAAGCTTATGCTAGATGCCTCAACTGGAGGTAACATCAAGTGTAAGACTCCAGAGGAAGCCTTTGAATTGATAGAGAATATAGCTACTAATGATAATGAGATGCAAGGTGAAAGCAGAGATCTACTTCATCAGAAAGAGGCTTTCCAATTACAATCTTAGGATATCTTGCTTGAGCCGCATAAGATTATCACTCAACAGTTGGAAGAAGTGATACATAAACTTTCTCTATTGCCACAAGAAATACAGAATGTTTCACTAGTTCAATGGCAGCAACAAACCACTCCACCTAAGAAGACCACGAAGCTTGAAGAAATTTTCCAGCAAACCATGAAGATGAGCCTATCTTATGGTAAAAGCATGGAGGATGCGTTCAAAAGAATGGAGACGCATATTGGGCATTTGGTTAACAAGATGAAGGGGTGTGAGAGGAATGTGAGAGGCAATCCAAGGGAAGAATGTAAGACCATTGTCACTAGAAGTGTTAAAGTGTTAGATGAGAGAAAAATTGAGAGAAAAGAGAAAGAAAATTTGAGTGAGGAGGAAGAAAGTGAGAAGAGAGAAAAAGAGAGAATTGAGGGAGAAAAAAAAGAAAGAATAGGTAGATGAAAGGAAAAAAGAAAAAGATATTGAAAAACCCCTTCCTTATCTAAAGACGTATTCAAGGAAGGAGAAAGAAAAACAGCTTGAACGGTTCATGAAAATCTTTAAGAAACTGGAGATCACCATACCTTTTTCTGAGGCACTGCATCAAATGCCTTCATATGCAAAGGTTTTGATGGATCTTCTCACGAAGAAAAGAAAGTACATTGAGAAGGAGACCATTGAAGAGCAAGGAAATTCCAGTGGAATCATACAAAAGTTGTTACCTTCTAAGCTTCAAGATCCAGGAAGCTTCACCATTCCATGTACCATAGGAGATTTGGAAGTTGGAAGAGTTTTGATTGATTTGGGAGCTAGCATTAATCTAATTCCGCTTTCCATGTTCAAAAGGATTGAAGGCTTGGAGCTCAAGCCTACTAGAATGACGCTTCAACTAGCGAACAAGTCTCTTAAATATCCTTATGGGATGGTTGAAGATGTGTTGGTAAAAGTGGACAAATTCTTATTTCCAGTAGATTTTGTCATAATGGAGATGGAGGAGAATGGAGATGTACCTCTCATTCTAGGGAGACCATTCATGAAGACAGTTAGAGTCTTAATTGATGTGGAAAATGGCAAGCTTAAAGTAAGGGTGCAAGATGAAGAAGTGAACTTTGACGTGTTCAAGGCCATGACACGCCCTAAGGATGATAAACCATGTTTCCAAGTTGACATAATTGATGAAGTTTGTATGATGAAAGGAAAGAAGGTGTGTGATGCTTCTCCTCTAGGGAGAACTTTCATTAATGAATGTGAAGATTTGAATGAAGAGGAAGAGAAATTAATTGATGAGTGTTTGACGGATTTGGAGGCATTAAAAGAAATCCCAATGGATGAGGCTAGCTTTGAGAAGATTGATACCAAGGAGGAAGTCAAAGAAAAAAAGCTTGAGTTAAAGGTGTTGCCATCACATTTGAAGTATGTGTTCCTAGAAGAAGATGGAGGGAAGCCAGATATCATTAGTAACTCTTTGTCTTCTAAAGAAGAAGAAATGTTGGTAGAAGTCTTGAAGGCCAACAAAGGAGATATTGGGTGGTCAATCTCAGATCTTAAAGGTATAAGCCCAACTTACTGCATGCATAGAATATTTATGGAGAATGATTATAGACCAGTGGCTTAACCACAAAGGAGGTTAAATCTTGTGATGAAGGAGGTGGTTAGAAAAGAAGTATTGAAGCTCTTGGAGGCTGGCATTATATATCCAATTTCTGGTAATGAATGAGTAAGTCCAGTACAGGTAGTGCCAAAGAAAGGAGGGATGACAATAATTCATAATGAAAAGAATGAGCTCATTTCTACAAGAACAGTTACTAGGTGGCAAATGTGAATTGACTATAGGAAGTTGAATACAACCACTAGGAAGGACCATTTTCCCCTTCCTTTTATGGATCAGATGCTAGAAAGATTGACTGGGCAAGCTTTTTATTGTTTTCTGGATGGATATTCTGGATACAATCAAATTGTGGTAGACCCAAAAGACCAGGAGAAGATGACATTTACATGTCCATTTGGTGTATTTGCTTATAGAAAAATTCCATTCGGGTTATGCAATGCCCCAACAACGTTTCAAAGGTGTATGAAGGCCATCTTTTTAGATCTCATAGAGAAGTGTATAGAAGTCTTCATGGATGATTTTTTGGTGTTTGAAGATTCCTTTCAGAAGTGTATGGCAAACCTGGATATTGTGCTCAAAAGATGCGTCCAAACAAACTTTGTGCTTAATTGGGAAAAATGTCATTTTATGGTAACTAAGGGAATTGTCTTGGGCCATAAGATCTCTACCAGGGGGACTGAAGTGGACGTGAAGGTCATTGAAAAACCTTCCACCACCAACAAATGTGAAAGGAATCAGGAGTTTCTTGGGCCATGTTGGGTTCTACAAAAGATTTATTAAAGACTTCTCAAAGATTGCTAAACATTTGAGTAACTTGCTTGTTAAGGACACACCTTTTGTGATGAGTGACAAATGTTTGCAGGCTTTTGATAATTTGAAGAACAGATTGGTTTCAGCCCCAGTGATTGTAGCTCCAGATTGGACTCAAAATTTTGAATTAATGTGTGATGCCAATGATTATGCTATAGGTGTTATGCTTGGCCAGAGAAGGGAGAAGGTATTTCACACTATATAATATGCTAGCAAAGTCTTGAATGAAGCTTATAGTCTATGCCTTGGAGAAGTTTAGACCTTACCTTATTGGGTCTAAAGTGATTATCTACATCGATCATGCAGCTATAAAGTATTTGTTGACAAAGCCGGATTCAAAGCCACGATTGATTAGATGGTTGCTCTTGCTACAAGAGTTTTATGTGGAAATCCATGATAAAAAGGGGAGTGAAAATTTGATTGCCGACCATTTATCTCGGTTTGTCAATGATGAAGTCACAAGTAAGGAAAAAGAAATCTGGGAGTCTTTTTCAGATGAGACACTCTTGTATTTTCAACAAAGGCCATGGTTTGCTGATATGACTAATTTTAAAGTCGTAAGAGTAATCCCCGAAGAGTTGAATTGGCAACAAAAGAAGAAGTTTTTGCATGATGCCAAATAGTTTATATGGGACGATCCTTACTTGTTCAAGATCGAAGCAGATACTCTTTTAAGGCGATGTGTAACAAAAGAGGAAGCAGAAGGAATTCTCTGGCATTGTCATGATTCAACTTATGGGGGTCATTTTAATGGAGAAATTGCTGCAAAGATTCTCCAATCAGGATTTTATTGACCTACCTTGTGTAAAGATGCTCATAATCACGCTAGAAATTGTGACAAATGCCAAAGGATTGGGGCTATTTCAAGATGTCATGACATGCCATTACAAGGCATTTTAGAGGTTGAAGTCTTTGATTGTTGGGGCATTGATTTTGTTGGACCCTTTCCACCATCTTTCAACAATGAATATATATTGGTGGCAGTGGATTATGTGAGTAAATGGGTGGAAGCTCTGGCATGCCCCAAGAATGATGTTAGCATTGTGATTAAATTCTTGAAAAGGCAAATTTTCTCACGTTTTGGAACTCCCAAGGTACTCATTAGTGATGGAGGATCTCATTTTTGTAACTCTCAGCTTGCGAAGGTTCTCAAACATTATGGTGTGAGACATAAGGTGGCTGCACCTTATCATCCACAGACAAATGGCCAAGGTGAAGTGTCCAACAGAGAGATAAAGAGGATCTTGGAGAAAACAATTGCTTCATCACAAAAGGATTGGTCATAGAAATTGGATGATGCTCACAAAACTAAAGTGTTTGATTATATGTTTGATTATCTTTGATTGCTTACAAAGGGGTAATATGCCTGATTTGTGATTGCTTGATAATGCTTTATCAGAGTAAAGGTTCTTTACAAAGCTGAATTATTTCTTTTACTTGCTTTATACTCTGAAAACTACTCTGATACACTGGAAAGATCATTTAATCACTTGAACTTACTGATAGCTTGATTTGGAGTGATTACTTGACTGGTTTATTGTGTTGTTTATGTATAAACATGGTTGTATATTAATCATGGTTTTGCATCATCAAAAAAGGGGGAGATTGTTGAGATTGTTGATAAGGGAAGCATTGGTTTAACTATATACCTTAATCTCACAATGCTTTATTTACTCTGGTTTTTGATGATGACAACACATTATTAATAACACATGTATTGTTGATGTGTTACATGTTCTGTTGCTTATTGATTGATATATTATTGAACATGTTTTGTGTTGATCTTGATATATGAATGCATATTCACTGTTCTGATATATGTTACATCTGTTGTGATTGCATTCCATATGTTTTGGAAAAGGAAAACCACAAGCACTTTGATGAACTTATATTGTGTGACAAATCTGCAAGTCCTAAGTCGACTTCATCATTAATTGAATTGATTAAGACTAAAGACTTTGCACAGATTTTCAAATATAGTGTTATGTGAGATTTTACATTGAAAAGAATTTCAATATGTGCAGATGTGTCAAAGTTGGCTGTGTGCGCTTTGCATTCGACTTTGTTAGTTGTTTGATTTGAAATTTTGTTATGCTTGTGAATAGTAACAACTATATTTTTAAAAGTTAGTTAAGCATTGAATGAGGTCAAATGTATTGAATGTGGAAATAATTTGTTTGACTTGACTGCTACTAGTTTGACGTAATGTTATAATTGTCAGGGGACAGTCGACTCTATTAATAGCTTAGTGACTACAAGAGCATCTGATTTATGGAAATCTATAAATAGACGAGACTTGAGTTATTCAGAGAACTTTTGGAAGAACTGACATTTTCATGCTCTGTTTGAGATTGTTTCTCTGTGATTTAGTGCTCCAAGAACTCATCAAGAAGACCGTGGAGATCATTCTTTGAAGAGGTTCTGAAGGAGAATTCTGTTATGCTCACTGCTTTGAAAAGTAACTGTTGTGATTACAAGGGGTAGACTCATGGAGTCTGGACACTTTGAGGATTGTTCAAAGTGGGTTAAAGATTGCAGGAGAGGGGATTCTTGCTGCAGATCTTTGTTGTTTGTATTGCCTATATTTTGGTTAGAGGGTTAGAGAGGTGTTTTATATTTTTGACGTGGAGGTCTCTATAAAAGCCTTGTTGTAAAAACATTGACCAATATAATGCATTTCCTCCCTGGGATTGGAAGGACACTGGATGTAGGCATTGAGGTCGAACCAGTATAAAAACATGCATTTGAATTCTCTCTCCTTACACTTTTACATTCAGTCGACTTCATTGATTTCGTAGTCTACTTAGTAATTCCGCTACACTTAAATTTTTCATTACTTGCGATTCAAGAAATTGTGCAAAGGTTTCTATTCTATGAAAAAGATTTTAAAAAGACTCTGATTTTGAAACCTCACCAATTCACCCCCCCCCCCTTCTTGGTGTTGAAACTGAGCCAACCTATTTTCTAACAATTGACACCAGAGCTGGTTTTCATAAGATATTTGAAAAACTAGTCGACTTCTGTTTTTATTGAATTGACTATATACCTAGGGATGCCTTCCAGTTTTCAAACTTTTGGTTAAGGTGCATGATAATGGTTCAAAAATCGTTATTTTCATACTCAAATTGGACATTAAACACACCCTTTATGACTTAGAATTAGCTTGAAATCATGCAATTTGCTTAAGTTAGAGAATAAGATAGTCAAAGTTGGTTTTCTTAGTTTTATGCTTGGTTTTCCCATGATTTGGCAAGATTTATCAGGAACTGAATGAAGGAAATTGAAGAAGACAAGAGTTGCACTTAAGAGAAGGTAGAAAAGTGAACAAAAGAAGAGTCGCAGCTACCGCCGGGCGGTGTACTTTCTAGAGAACTTTCTGCTAGACGCTCAAGCGCCACCGCTGAGGGATGAATTGGAGTGTCGACCATACCGCCGGGCGGTGAAGCAACTGTCGGGCGGTGGAATCTTCAGGGAATTCTCTGGCCAACACTCAGGTGGCAACGCTGAGGGGTGATACCAAGTGTCGAACATACCGCCGGGCGGGAAGCCATCGCTTGGCGGTGGACTATTGGGCCTGGACCAGTTTTTGCTTCGATTTAAGGAATTATAATTTGGACAACCTAGATGGTCTATCTTTTGACAAAAAAGACGCAGAAACACTCTCTTCACTTCTTGGAGGCAGATTTTGGATGCGGAAGCTCCAACTTTTCAATTCCAGGGTTATCTTTTCATACTTTTCATTCTTTTCATCTAGTTTCACCATGATTATGGTGTACTACACCCCTTTGTTGTTGGGGGAAAACGATGTAATCCTATTGAAACTCTTATATATAGAAATTCTTGCTTTATTCATATGCTTTGTTTTATCAATTGTTAGGTTTTTCCTGCATTATATTTGCAGGCTTTGTTTAAGACATTATTCAATAGCATAATCTTTGATTCTATATACATGGTTACGTGTGGGTAGGTCTAAACATGAGGGAATTCTCTTGGTAGAAATATTACCTAGACATAGGGATAAGAGGACTGATTGCCTTAAGCTTCTGTGCGAATTATGTAATGCATGATTAATTGCTAGGTATACTAGATATAGTAAACTAGTAATTAGGAGTAGGCTCTATTCACCAAGATATTGGAATTAGGGGAATTTAGAAAGTGGCACTAACATTGATAAAGAAGTAGAATTAAGTATAATTTCTAAATGTATGAGAGTGGATTAGAATGAAATCATCCCAACAACATCATTCATCCATATAGTTCAACTATCAATTGATCAATCTTTGTATGCATATTTATTTTCTGCCTTGCATCTAAAACCCTAATTTTCGTTCTCTCAAGTCTTAAAAGATCAAGATATCACATGAACATTTAGGCCTAAGAGTCTCTAGGGAAACGATATTCAGACTTACCGTTTAATTATTACTTGATACGATTCGGTACACTTGCCGGACTCCTTAACAAGTTTTTGGCGCCGTTGCCGGAAACTCATGGTTTAACTATTCTAGTAGTGTGATTATTGATTGATTTTGACTTGATTTTTGTTTTTTTTTTGTTTTTAGGGTTTTGTTTCTTGTGTATGCAGGATACAATTCATAATAGGAGCAAGAAAAATCAACAACCTCTTCTTAAAGGTTTGACTGCAATTCGAAGGAGAGGGAAGGTTTGAAGATCATCTAAAGAATTATTCCCCTCTGCTGAGAGACTGTTGCAACCCTCACCAGAAGCATCCAACCAGAGCACATAAGAGATGGCTGAGGAGGAAGCTCTTGTTAGACGTACTCTGGAGGATGCAACTAATGTGGTTGACCCTCAACACTTTAACAGCATTGCAAGGCCGATGGTCAATGCATTGAACATGGAAGTCAAATCGGCGTTGATACACTTGGTGCAAAGCAACCAGTTTAATGGACTGTCACACGAAAGTCCATATGATCATCTCACCACATTCAATGAGATCTGTAACACGGTGAAGATCAACGGAGTACCAGATTGAGCAATTAAGCTTAGCTTGTTTCCTTTCTCATTGGGAGGCAATGCTAAACTGTGGCTAAATTCTTTTCCGGAGGATAACTTTACAACCTGCGAGGCTGTGGTGGCAAAGTTTCTGAATAAATATTTTCCACAGTCTAAAATCAACAAAGGTAAGATGAAAATTTCTTCTTTCAGGCAAGGCATGGAGGAAACCCTAGGCCAGGCGTGGGACAGATTTAAAAGCTTGTTGAGGAAGACGCCTGTGCATGGTTTTGATGATACGGCTGTAGTTCTCACATTCCTTGGAGGTCTTGGCACTCAGTCAAAGCTTATGCTAGATGCCTCAGCTGGAGGTAATATCAAGAGAAAGACAATTGAGGAAGCATATGAGTTGATAGAAAGCATGGCAGCTAATGAGAAAGAAACTCAGAGTGAAAGGGTGTGCCACTTCAAAAAAAGGGAGTTCTTCAATTGCCTACTGAAGATGCCTTGCTTGCACAAAATAAGCTTCTAACTCAACAATTAGAGAATCTGGCAAGGACTATTGCTCAACTGCCTAAGAAGTTAAAGAATGTTTCTTAAGTACAATAGCAACTTTGTGATCGTTGTGGTGGTGACCACATCAATGGTCAATGTGCTTTTCCAGAGGAGGCCCAAGAAGAAGCAAATTACATGGACAATCAGTTCCAATACCGCCAGGGAATTTCAATCAAGGTAATTACAACCAAGGTTGGAAAAATCACCCAAGCATTGGGCAAAGCCAGAATAATCAAACTGGACAAGCTGGAGGCCAATTCAACAAGCCACAACAGCCATCACCACTATGGCAACAGGTATTTGCTTTGACTGAAAATGTTAGCAGCCTTGATGAGAAGTTTGAAAAATTTTTGAAGGTGCATGATTCCACAGTTTAGGGCATTGAGGCTACCTTCACAAGTTTGGAGACGCAAATTGGTCAGCTAGCCACAAGGGTGGAGGTCACAAAGAAAAATCAATTTGGGGCCAATATTGAAGTTAACCCTAAAGAAGATTGTAAGGTTGTGGTGAGTATGGTTGAGGAAAGAGTGGAAAAAGAAAATGTTGAGTTAGAAAATAGAGAGGAAAAAGAAGAAATATGTGAGGGAGAGATTGGAGAAGAAAAAAAGAATAGGGGAGAGAAAAAAATAGAAAAATGAGAGAAAATTGAGAAAGATGAGAGAGTTCTTCCTTACCCGAAGGGGTAACAGAGAGAAGAGAGTAAGTGTGAGAGCTTTAGAGAAATCTCCAATCAAATGGAGATTACGATACCATTGACTAAAGCACTTCAACAGATTCCTATCTATGCAAGACGTATTAAGCAGTATCTTAGAGAAGAGATAAATCTTGAGGAAACAACTATTGATGAACATGGAGGTTGTAGTGACCCTTTGAAGAAAAAACATCCTCCAAAAGTGAAGGATCCAAGAAGTTTTACAATTCCTTGCGCCATTGGGAGTGTGAAAATAGGAAAAGCTTTCCTTGATTTACGGTCAAGTATTAACTTGATGCCCTTATCTATGCTGAAGAAGATTGGTGGTCTTACATTGAAGCCAACAAAGATTTCCTTGATCATGGCGGATGGATCATCAAAGAAACCTTATGGTGTGGTAGAGGATGTTGTAATTCACATTGAAACGCTTGAATTCCTTGTTGACTTTGTGGTAATAGAGATGAAGGAGGATGATAAGATCCCGGTTATTCTTGGATGGCCGTTTATGAAGATGGCCAGAGTAATCATTAATGTTTATGATGGAGTAATTATGCTTAAAGACCGAGAAGAAAATGTGATCTATAATGTATTTAAAGAGAAGCAGATTCGAGTGAAAAAGATTAGTCACAAAGCTTTAAAGAATGATGCACCGGTTGCTAGACCTAAATCTGCTAAAGCGGTCAACAAAGGTAATAATTGTGTTTTAATGCAGGTGAAGGAAAAAGAGAAAGTTGACAAAGGAGGGACAATTCACTTTGACTTGAAGGATGCATCATTCAAGCCTGGTACTCCTGTGAGATATAAGAAGAAACTGTGGGTGGTGAAAGGTTTTAAAGAGAATGGAGTGATAGAGATTGAAGCTCCATACTCTAGGCAAGTCAAAAAGGTGGACCGAAAGCCATTGATGAGTTGGTGTGATGAAGGAAAAGAAGACACCAACATGAAGGAAGGAACTTGAGCTTTACTGGGTCAAGCTAGTGATGTTAAAAGAGCGCTTTCTGGGAGGCACCCTAGTGACTTATGAACATTATTTTCTTTATTTTTGGTTATGTAATTTTGTATTTTGTTAAACATTGTTTATTGGATAGCATCTACTAAGGGATGCTAGAAAAGTTTATGTATCTACTGAAGGGTACAGGGAGGTACACCTACTGATGGGTGTTGGTAAGTTTTGCACTTACTGATAAGTGCTAGAAAGGTTTGGGTCAGGCTCGTGACGTTAAACAAGCGCTACCTGGGAGGCAACCCAGTTGATTGATTTCTGTTGCATGTTTAATTTTGTTCTAGTTGCATTTAGGGCTTAATTGATGCATAAAAGAGAAAGTGAGTGGGAATTGCATGAAAATAAAAATTTGAAAGTTGAAATTGAAGGTTACAAGGTCTAAGATGCTTAAAGCAAAGCAAAAAGGAGAAGAGCCAACTCGCGCCCACCGTCGGGCGGTGGCGTTGCTGAGGGCACAATTGATTTTTTAAGTTGGGCCTAGCTTTCTTGGCCCAGTGAACCATTTTTATACCCCTTAGGACTCTCCCAAGCGGTCTCTTTCAGATCCCCAACCTCTCTTTCACTTTCAAACACTCTTCTAAGTTATCCCATCACTTATCTTATCATCCCACCTCTTGAAAACCCATTCTTCATCACTTTTGAACCCTTCCTCCATCAAATTTTGGGGTTTTCTTGAGAGCAATGCATTTAGGCTTCGTTCGTCATCAAATTTCAAGCACCTTGCACTCATTTAAGGTTTCTCCACCCAATCAAGTCATACATTTTGCTTTTAGGGTTTCAAAGTCATGAATTTGATGAAAAAGTTTGTAGAAGCATGAGATTTTAGGGCTTTTGATTTCTATGCATAATTTGATGAAATTGAAACTGTTTGAACCGATTAAAATGTGTGATTGAGGATTGGAACTGTGTAATTTGCATTTAGGTGGAGAAAAGAAGCATGTAGGGAGGTTATGGTGAAACTGTCACCGCCACCGCCGAGTGGTGAGCCACCGTTGGGCGGTGGCCTGACAGATTGCTTTGATTGATTTTTTGATTGTGTAGGATACGCTGAGGGGCCTTGTTTAGCCCTTAGCGTTGATAAGTGATGTGATTGGACGTGATTTGATGTTTGCTAACGCTTAATGTGTTTTGCTTTGGTCTTGTGAATTATGTTTGACGCAGGAATGGCTTCCTCATCAGGAAAGAGGGTTAAGACCTTAGGAAATAAGAGGAAAGAACCAGATAGGTTTTATTCTGACAGGTTCCTTCACAAGAGGCATGCGCAACATTATAGAATTGTTCAGGAGAGGTGATTATTGATGGAGAGGAAAGCAAGTTGGATTCTAGACTTTGCTCCACAGTTTGGACAGGAGCTTGAAGGAAGAAACTGGGAGAGACTAGCTACTTACCCTGCTTCTGCCAACATAGCAGTGGTAAAGGAGTTTTACACAAATTCCAAACCACTAGAGAATTCTCACTTCATGGAGTATATGAGTTATGTGCGTGGCAAAGTTATCAGTTATGATCCTGAAACTATTAACAGGTTCCTGATCACTGAATGGGAAGGTGAATAGTGCCAGTATGTGTTGAATATTAAAGAAGGCACTGACTTTGATGATATGGAGAGGGTACTCTGTGTGCCTGGAGAGCACTTTTACAGGAACCTGAGTGGAGCTGTAGTCCATATAAAGAGGGTTAATTTGACACCCTTGGTTCAATACTGGATGGCATTCACGCATGCCAATGTGACGCCATGCTCTCATACTTTTGACATCAATATTAAAAGGGCTATGTTCATCTACTGTGTGCTGAAAGGAATGAACATCAACATTGGCCAGGTGATTGCAAATGAGATCCAGAGTTGTGCAGTTACCACTACCAACAAAGCACCTTTGGGACATCCTTCACCGATCACGCAGCTATGCCATGCAATTGAGGTGGACACATCTACTCCACCTTTTGAGCGCCCCAAGAAGGCCATTGATGAGGCCTACTACAGGCAGTTTTATGGAGGAGTTGAGGCAGCTCAGGCAGCACCTCAGAAACGCTCTAGGAGGAGAGTTCCACCACCACATGCTCACAGAGATGCACATGATACTGAGCCATTTCAGATGAGGGACATGTACATGTCTCTTGTAGACTCTAGATTAGAGTTCATCCACAGGGGATAGGTTGCTACAGCTGAGATGATTATGGGCTTGTACGACACTCCTCCTACACATAGGTGGACTATGGACGAGTTCAACAACGTAGTGGCTTGGCCAGAACAGGCGCAGGACAGTAGATCTGGAGCAGCTGAAGCTCCAGCTATGGATGAGAATGCTGAGGATGATTATGAGGATGATGATTTTGAGGATGTTGAGGCTGGAGAGGAGGATTCCGACGATAACATGGGTTGAAAAGCCTACATAGCATTTACTGATGGATGCTATCTGCAGTGGAACAAGGTTTTTCTTATCCTTGTTTTCTGTTTAGTAGTATAGGATTTGCTTCTGTTGAGTAGTATATGATTAATGTACTGGGTCTAAAACTTTTCTAATATGATGGTTTGACTGTTTGATGTTGCATGAGATAAGTTGCTTGATGAGGCTTGATATTGAATGATGATTGAGATTACCAGATGTTGATATATAGGTGGAGTGTTCACCAACTATGTGAACAAATGCATGATTATATTATGATTGTGATTATGATGCTAAGCAGGGTATTTGTCTGGATGTTTGGAACAATTATTGATCTTATGAGTGAGGTTTTGAGCTCTAGAGTTCTTATTGATATATTTTCTATCACTTGAAAGCATGAATGATTTTGCCTAAGTTTCTGTTATTGATTGAATTGCATGTATGTGTCATATGATCAAGGTCGTTTTTTAATAAGCCCTTACTTAGCCAAAGCAAAATTTACGCCCCACATGGAAAAGAACATCATATGTTCTACCCTTTTTGAACCTAAGCCTTAAACAGTATGAAATCCTTGTTGAAAATTCTTTACCTTAAGTTAAGATGAGAATTATTGTGTGGTGTTGATTAAAGGTTCAAGTTTGGGGTTGTTGGGGAAATATTGAAATAAAGATAAGCATTAAGCTAAGATATTGAGCAAAGCATGAAAAAGATAGAAAAAGATGAAAAGATAGAATGAATAGAAAAGATCAATGCAAAGAAAAGGGGAGGTTGGGAATGAGTGAGATTGGCAAAAAAAGAGTTTGTGCTTGAAATATGAATGTTTGAATACCTCTCTTAACTCAAGGATTTTGTGATCTAGAAAAACCAATCTTTCTTTTTAACCCAACCACATTATAAGCCTTGAAAAAGTCCTTGTGATGACATGTGTGTGTGATGATGATTGATTGTGGCAAATGAAAGGCAATTTTGTTCTATGTGATATGTGGATAGTGGAGGGAAGGAGTTGTTGGAAAACAGGTTGGCTTCTTTCTTCACCAAGAGGGAGTGGGGTGAATTGGTGTTGTTTCAAAAATAAGTTCTTTTCGCAATCTTGAAATTAAAATCTAAAGCTTTTTAAACTTTCTTGAAATGCAAACAATCAAAATATGTATGCAGCGGAAAATACATAGTTGACTGCGTAAAGAATAAAGTCGACTGTAATGTAAAAGATAAGGAATAGAGAAATGAAAACATAGGTTTTTATACTGGTTCGGCCAACAATGCCTACATCCAGTGTCCTTCCAACCCAGGAAGCAAATGAACTATAATGGTTGCGGTTTTTACAACAAGGAATCTAAAGAAGACCTCCAAGTCAAAAATATAAATCTCCTCTCTAACCCAAAACCAAAATATAGGCAATAAACCAGCAAGACTTGCAGTAAGAATCCCCTCTTCTGCAACCTGCCAAAACCACTTTGAACAATCCTCAAAGTGCACTATCCCCTGCAATCAAGAGGTCAAAAATCAGCAGTCTTCACGAATGCCAAGCCGCACAATCAATTCTATTAGTTTTCACAGGATGCCAAGCCTTCACGATCAATGACAGAACACCTTCTTGTGCATATATTGATCATACAATGAATGCGCAGTATAATCTCCTCTTTGAATCTCTTTCAAGAAAGATCACCATCGTCTTCTTGGAGAATTCTTAGAGCTAAGAGAAATCTGAAACAGAATTATGAAAATGTCAGTTCATCAAAAGTCTTTTAACAGACTCATGTTAAGTCTATTTATAGATTTCTATTAGTCAGATGATTTCTCAGTCGAATACGCTACTAATTCAATCAACTGGATTATGACAGTTATAACAGATCAGTCAACATAGCAGCTTTCAGTCAACCAAAAACAAACCACATTTAATACAGTTGACTAAGTCACCAATGCTCAACTAACTTTCAAAAATATAGCTGTTAGAGTGCAAGAGCATAACAGAATTCCAAATCAGACAACAGATACAGTCGAATGTGTAGCACACATATTCGACTATCAACATGTAAAACATTTTGAAATTCTTTTCTTCTCAAAATAACACATAGCACTGGTTCTCAAAGTCTGTACAAAGATTTTAGCAAAGTCGAATCCATTAGTAATGTAGTCGACTGTACTATTACTTTGTCGCACAAGAATAAGTTCATAAAAGTGCTTGTGATTTTCAGCTTTAAAACATCTGCAATAAAACATATGAAATGATGCATAGAACATAGCACATAAAGCATGTAAACACGTTCCAGATATATATCAATCAATCAACACAGGAACATGTAACACAATACATAAACATGTTCAACAGATATCACAATCAATCAGCATAAGAACATGTAATGCAGCAACAACATGTCTTGTTATTAAGCAATGTGTTGTCATCATCAAAAACCAGATTGATATAGAAATTGTGTTGTCAACAATCTCAAAAGGAGTGAACCTTTTGAAGCACTTGAGTGATTGAGTGAAACACCATGTTTAGCGATGAATGATTCCATGAATCTTTGATCTTATCTGTGCTTAGCTAATTAATCATTCATGAGAATAGCATCTGTTTGAGATTATATGATTGTGGGAACATTGTGATGAGTTGAAATGAAGCATGTGTGCATCTTGATTAAATTCTATTGATGAGTTAATTTGAAGGGTGACTTTGTTAAACCCCTGGAAAGTGTACCAGATCGTATCAAGTAATAATAGATGGTAAGACAAAATATTGTTCTCCAAAGGACTCTTAGGCCTTGACTTTCATGTAAACTGATCGCATAAGACTTGAGAAAGAATTAAATTTAACTGTTTTAATGCAAGACGAAAATAAACATGTAAAATGCAAATGAATCAATTGGCAAGGAAAAGATATGGATGAATAAAGTTGTTGGGGTTTACAATTTCATCTTATCAACCCTCTTATATCTACTTTTCTTATTTAATTTGCTTTATTATCATATTGTCATGCAAACTTTCTTAGTCTACCTTAAATTCAATCTCTTGACGAAAAGAGCCTATTACTAATTACTGGCTTACTATCTCTAGTCTCCCCTAGTAATTAGCAATGCATTATAAGTAGAAGCAAAATACAATTGATTGTCCTACCCCTATCTCTGGGCAGTATTAGCTTAATCAAGGAATTTCCTACCAGTTCATGACATTACTGTACGTCTCCGTATAGATAAAGACAAACAACATTTAGCGAATGAGTTAAATGATAAAAGCATTAAGCATAGATAAGAAACCCAACAATTGATAATATAAGCATATGCAAGCATATAAATAAAATAAGAATTTCAATATAAGAGAGTTTCAAAAGATTACATTGTTCCCCAAGAACAAAGGGTTTAGTTCACCAGAAACATGGTGAAATAAATGGAATTAAATGAAAGAATGGAAGAATAAACCCTAAATTTGGTAGATTGGAGCCTAAGCATCCAAGGAACCGCCTCCAAGGAGTGTAGAATAGCTCTGGACGTCTCTGCCTGCCAAAAGAATACTTTGAGAATCGCACTGGGGCTATTTATAGTGCATAAAAGTAACAGAATTTAAGCCCAAGCCCATCTGATGGACGCTCAACGCCTAATTTGGCCACTCAGCGGGTTGCCTCTAATCGCAAAACCGCTCAACGGTCCAATACGCTGCTCAGCGGTGGTCCTCTAATCACACAGGACGCTCAGCGGTGCCGCTCAAGCGAGAAATAGTGACTTCATCCACGGAACTGGCGCTCAGCGCTGGAATTGGCGCTGAGCGGTGCACTTGACTCTTCTTTTCATCCTTTTTCTCCTTCTTTCATGAGTCTAAGTCCTCCCTTCTTTACTTCCATCTTCAATTCTCATCAAAACCCTGCAAAACAATGCAAAACAAGCATAATATCTCTAAAAACAACTTTTGACTCTCATGTGACTCAACTAAGTGTTTTACTTGAGTCTTAAGCTCATTCTAAGCCATAAAGGGTGTGTTTTAATATCAAATTTAACTATAAAAATAACGATTTTCGAACCGTTATCAACTTGTCTTGGAATATTAATTTTGGAATAAGTTGAACCATTGTGATGATATATGTAGGACTAAGTTACATTTTGTTTGCTTGAGGGCAAGCAAAGTTCTAAGTTTGGGGTTGTGATAACGGTTCAAAAACCGTTATTTTCATACTTAAATTTGACATTAAAAACGTCCTTTATGACTTAGAATTAGCTTGAAATCATGCAACTTGCTTAAGTTAGAGAATAACATAGTCAAAGTTGGTTTTCTTGGTTTTATGCTTGGTTTTCCATGATTTGGTAGGATTTATCAGGAATTGAATGAAGGAAATTGAAGAAGACAAGAGTTGGACTTAAGAGAAGGTAGAAAAGTGAAGAAAAGAAGAGTTGCAGCTACCGCCGGGCGGTGTACTTTCCAGAGAACTTTCTGTCAGACGCTCAAGCGCCACCGCTGAGGGGTGAATTGGAGTGTCGACCATACCGTCGAGCGGTGAAGCCACTGTCGGGCGATGGAATCTTCAGGGAATTCTCTGGCCAACGCTTAGGCGGCAGCGTTGAGGGGTGATACCAAGTGTCGAACATACTGTCGGGCGGTGGACTATTGGGCTTGGGCCTGTTTCTGCTTTGATTTAAGGAATTATAAATAGATTTGGACGACCTAGATGGTCTATCTTTTGACAGAAAAGGCGCAAAAACACTTTTTTCACTCCTTGGAGGCGGATTTTGGATGCGAAAGCTCCAACTTGTCAATTCTAGGGTTATCTTTTCATACTTTTCATTCTTTTCATCTAGTTTAACCATGATTATGGTGAACTAAACCCCTTTGTTTTTGGGGGAGACGATGTAATCCTATTGAAACTCTCATATATTGAAATTCTTGCTTTATTCATATGCTTTCTTTTATCAACTGTTAGAGTTTTTCCTCCATTATATTTACAGGCTTTGTTTAAGACATTATTAAATAGCATAATCTTTGATTCTATCTACATGGACACTTGTGGGTAGGTATAGACATGAGGGAATTCTCTTGGTAGCAATATTACCTAGACATAGGGATAGGAGGACCAATTGCCTTAAGCTTCTATGCGAATTATGTAATGCATGATTAATTGCTAGGGAGACTAGACATTGTAAACTAGTAATTAGGAGTAGGCTTTATTGACCAAGATATTGGAATTAGGGGAATTTAGAAAGTGGCACTAACATTAATAAAGAAGTAGAATTAAGTAGAATTTGAAAATATTTGAGAGTGCATTAGGATCAAATCATAAACCCCAACAAAATATATGAGAGTGGATTAGGATCAATTGATCAATCTTTGCATGCATGTTTATTTTCTGCCTTGCATCTAAAACCCTAATTTTCGTTCTCTCAAGTCTTAAAAGATCAAGATATCACACAAACGTTTAAGCCGAAGAGTCTCTAGGGAAACGATATTAAGATTTACCGTTTAATTATTACTTGATATGATTCGGTACACTTGCCGGACTCCTTAACAGTGCATCTACAAACAGACCACCTTTGTTTGCTGGTGAATATTATCCTTTTTGGAAAATCAGAATGCAAATATTTTTTGAATCCGTGGATAGAGGAATTTGAGATGCAACTTTGAATGGTCCTTTTGAGCTTACTCATACTGTTGATGGAAAAACTGTTTTGAAAATTTTCTCTGAATGGTCTCAAGATGAATATAGAAAAGCACAGTATGATCTCAAAGCTAGAAATATCATTGCCTCTGCACTAACTGTTGATGAATTTTTCAGGATATCTCAATGTAAATCTGCAAAGGCAATGTGGGATGTCTTGGAAGTCACACATGAAGGCACTAATGAAGTCAAGAGAGCAAGGAAGAATTCTTTGATTCAGGAGTATGAACTTTTCAGGATGAAGGCTAGAGAGACAATCTATGAAGTCCAGAAAAGATTCACACACATTGTAAATCACCTTATGGCTCTTGGAAAAGTGTTTGACAAAGGAAATCAATATCAAGATATTGAAGAGTCTGAACAGAAGTTGGCAACCAAAAGTCATTAAAATATCAGAATCCAAAGACCTTACAAGCATAAATATGGCTACCTTGTTTGGCAATTGATGAGTCATTATTTTGTAGTATTCACTTAGCTTTTCGCACCATATTGTATTATTGAAATGCATTCAATTCTCCATTTTTATCTCATTTTCACTATTTGGGCTGAATTTCAAGACTAATTCTTATTTGGATTAATTTGAATTATTTGGGCTTAATTATTTCAATCATTTTGTGCAAGACAATCACTGTTGAAAGCTTGAGAAAGAGTCCATTGAAGACGACCAATCTTAATCGAACGGTCTGCAGATGGCTTGACCGAACGGCCTGATTAGTTATGTGCTGAACAGTCTTGAGGGAATTTGCACCGATCACCAATTTCTGATCCAATAGAGAACTACAGACCGAACGACTTTGGAACAAATGCTTGAGCGAACGATCTTCTAAGGACTTGGCCGAACAGTCTTGGAAGCTGCATGTGAGTCTTGACAGAACGGTCTGAAAAAGTGGGCTAGACTGAACAACTTGTCTAAGTCCATACTGAACAGTCTGTGAACCTGCACCGAATGGTCAGAGCAAACCCTAAAAGCAGATTTCTCTGGAGAGCCCCAGCAGCCACTTGCCTTTTCTTTCTTGGGGAGCTCCTTCTTCTTCCTCCCTCTTTGGGGATGTTTTTAGGTCTTGCTTTCTTTTCTTTTAATGTATTGAACTCACTTTCTTTACAATTCCATGGTTGAATTTGTTGTTGCACACAAGTCTCAGGTTCATTTACGATTTCTGCATTTTACTGTTTACCATTATTGTTCACTGTCTTCTTCATTGCTGCGTTTTTACTGTTCATCTACTGCTGTTTTTGCTAGTGCGTTTTACTGTTTTGCGAGTTACTGTTCATTTCGTGTTTAAGTTCATTTGGTGCATTTACATTTAGCTGCATTTACGTTTTCTGCATTCTGCGCATTTACTGTTCCAGCATTTTGTTTCTGCAATTTCGTTTCCGCTGCACCGTGTTTTGAATTCTGCAAGTTTACTGTTTTTGCATTTACTAAAAGTACCGTTCGGTTTTCCAATAACACCATTCGGTCTCTAACAGGCTTCACTGTTAGAGACCGTTCGACTTTCTTCTGCATTAACTTATCCAGTTTTTACATTCTCATTTCCATTCAGTCTTGCTTTTATTTCGTTCGGCTTTCTTATGTTTTAACTTGTTCCCTTTTCTGCTTAAATTGCCGCTCGGTTTCCTCATTAGGACCGTTCGGTCTTATGAACAGAACCGTTCGGTTTCTGGCACATTTGTGTTAGAACCGTTCGGCCTTGTGAATAGAATCGTTCGGCCTTGTGAAGAATCGTTCAGTTTTCATGTTTTTCTGGATATTTGTCTACTGCAGTGTTAGGTTTAGCATTTTCATTTACTTTAATGTTATCTAGTTTGTTTGGTACTGTTAATTTAATTGTGATGTTAGCTTAAGTTAGTTGGTTGGTTGTTAATAAAATTACATTGCTTCTTTAAGATTCTTGGACTGTTCTTGTGTTTATTCTGCTATGCCTGACACTCTATGAAATCTGACTGTGTTCTTGCAACGGGTATACGCTTAATTGCCCAGTTGGTGATTGTATCTTCACTTAGTTGATCAATCTGTATAGAACACATCAGATGGAATAGATGCATTGCATTCGCTTAGTTTGCAATTCTGAAGACCGAATTAGCCTTCGCTTAGTTGGGTGATTCGTGTTGGATTTGGATTAGAGTAGTGTGTACTTGTCATTAATCTGTGATTGGAAGCATAGTAATTGAGTTAGTGATCAACCGCTTTTATTTTGTATTTGATTCCGTTTTTACATTTCTGTTTGCATTTCTGTTACATTTTTGTTTGCATCAGTATTTTAATTTAATTCATCGTCATTCACAAAAACCTTTCAACCCCCCCACTTCGTGTTTGACCTGATTCTCGAACCACAGTTTGGTCCTTGAGAGACGACCTAGGAGTCACTTCCTAGTCTATATTGCATTCTTTATGCACATTAAATTTGCATGGGGTGCAACACCCACAAAATTTTGGCGTCGTTGACGGGGACCAACGGTTCGGTTTTACGTCTTTGTTGTGTTAATGTGTGTTGTGTCTTGTCTTGTGTTGTGAATGTGATGTTCTGTTTTGTGTGTTCGTCATTGTGTGTTGCATTTAGGTAGCTTTAGTTGCATATTTTCATTGCATTCTTCTTTTCCCCTTCTTTCTACATGTCTACCTACTTTGATTTTGTGAATACTGTTTCTTCTGCCTATGTCCATGACTTTGATTCTCCTTCTGCATCTAACTCTGATATTGCTTCTAATACATATTCTGTTGATTTCTATGTTGATAACAATATGACTCATCCTCCCATTCCTGAGAATGTTCTTTGGGAGCCAGATTCACATTATAAGGATGATGATCATTGCATTTTCACCACTGGACTGATACATTTGTTGTCTAAGTTTCATGGTTTTATAGCTGAATGCCCATATAAACATTTGGAGAGGTTCCAACTCATTTGCTCTGTAATGAAACCTCCACATGTCCCGGATGATCGCATTTTCTTAAAGGCATTCTTGCATTTAGTAGAAGAAGCAGCATGGGAGTGGCTTATTCATCTTCCACCAGAATTCAGGGCCAATTGGGAAGATCTTAAGCATTTGTTTTTGGACAGATTCTCCCCTACTCAGCATCATTTTGATTCATATAGCAATGATCCTGGGTGGAATGATCCTAACCTGGGATGGTATGGTACCTCACAACTTCAATATCAAGAACCACCATTCTAGAGTGCTTGTATGCCTCCACCAGTCCAGGAACCACAGTAGCTGCAGTTTCATGAGCCTGCCCAAATAACTCCTCAACCTTCTACTTCTGAGCCAACATTGGAGGAGTTACTGAGGCAGATGGCAATGCAGAACATTGAGTTCATGCAAGAGACCAGAGCGTCAATTCAGAGTTTGAGCAATCAGTTGGGGAATATGGCCACTCAGTTCATTCAGGAGCAGTCTCAAGATTCAGAGTTATATTCTCAGACTGTTCAAAATCTGGAAAATGATGTCAGTGTCGTCGACCTAGGAGATGGGAACCAGAGTCTTGTGCTTATTATGCCACCTACTTTCCCACCTTCCTATGACCTTACTCTTGCACCTGAGGAGATAGATCCTGATGAAAATTTTGAGGACCAGGCAGATATGAGCAGATATTTTAAGCTAGGTGGACTTTCTTCGTCTTCCACGACTGGAGGAGATTTACTGATGAATCCTCCCTTCCTTGATCCAGTTGTGGAAGACATCTCTCTTATAGATCAGATCTGGCGGATGAAACAGTTTCCCAGAAGCAATTACTACTTAGACCCAATAATGGAAAACACTTCTCTGCTGGTTCAAAATTTTCAACTGTCGCCCTAACTCAGGGAATCTTCGTTTTCCTTTCTCCCCTTTCCCTACTTATTTTGCACTTGTCCATGATGTGTTGACTGTTTTGATTTCTGATTTGATGTTTGTGACACATTGAGGACACTGTGTAATTTAAGTGTGGTCTATTGGGGGAGATTTCTATTTTCTTTGTTAGTTGTTGTTTTATTTTCTTTGTTAGTTGTTGTTTTCTGTGTTAAATTTTTTCTTTTCTAGGTAGTTTTTGTTGTGTCTTGTGTACAGTTTTGCATGTTTCTCTTGATTTCTGGACTTGGTTTAGGTTGTAGACTTGTCTTTCACTTCATTGATACTCTAATTTGTTGGAAATCCTTGCTTTTTTTTGTTTGAAAGATGATTATGATGTTTGAGAGATGAATTGATTGTGATATAAATACCCTGTGTGAGATTTGAGCCACTTGATATTCTTTCTTGTGTGTGATATGTCTCTTGACTGCTTGCACATATGCCTTGGCTTGATTGTTGTTGATGATTCTTGATTGATATGCATGTTTGGAAATGATAAAGGCAGTTTTGTTGTTGAGCCTTTCTAGCTAGATGAGCCTACCCTGTTTTGATCCTTTGATAGCCCCTTTGAGCCTTTACTTGCCCCATTTCTTTGTTTTGAAGCTCATACACTAGCCCTAAGTGAAAAACCATGATTACCTTAACCTTAGGGAATTTTGGAGCTTTGGAATTGTTTTGGGAACAAGTGTGGTCTCCCGGGGATTCATATGAATTGGCTAGTTGGTTTCTCTTCTTGTTTTGTTTTTGTAAATATGTTGTGTATCTTGTCTCTTGGAGTTGTGTCCTAAATAGAGAGAAAAGAGAAGAGACAAGATGGAAAAAAAATACATAGCAAAATGAAAAAAAAAATTGTGAATAAGGGAGTCAAGAAGAGGATTGAATAAGAGGGTTTTAAGTGTGATTTGATTGTATTTTCACTTGTTCCCCATTGCTCCTCTATTCCTTTTGGTTTGTAACTTCTCATCCATATTTATCCTCCCTTGTCCTTGGCCCCATTTCACCCATAAAAGACCTTTTGATTTGAACATGCATATATGTTAAGAGTGTTGATATTAGAGGCTTTCCAAGTCTGTTTGTGTTTGCTTTCTAGAGTACATTGAGTTGAAATTGTTTATCCTAGACACTTGAGAGAAACACTGATAGTGTGCATCTGTGAGGTTCTGTTACTTTTGATTCACCTCTTGAGCTGACTGATCATTTTTCCATGCTTGGAATTGCTTGGATGATTTCATGAGTATCTACTTTCTTTGATTTTGTGTTAGATATTGTCTATTCCTTTCTTTGTCCAGATTTATTGAGAACTATGTAATTTTGTTTCTGTCCTTGTGAGTTTTTGTTTATGTGTCCAGATGTTGTGTCACACTCTTGATGTGTTTAGAATTATTCCTTGTTCAGCGTCTTGATTTTGCCCAAGAGTGCAAAAGACTAAGTGTGGTCTATTTTGATGAGTCATTATTTTGTAGTATTCACTTAGCTTTTCGCACCATATTGTATTAGTGAAATGTGTTTAATTCTCTATTTTTATCTCATTTTCACTATTTGGGCTGAATTTCAAGACTAATTCTTATTTGGATTAATTTGAATTATTTGGGCTTAATTATTTCAATCATTTTGTGCAGGACAATCACTGTTGAAAGGTTGAGAAAGAGTCCATTGAAGATGGCCAGTCTTGACCGAATGGTCTGTAGATGGCTTGACCGAACGACCTGATTAGATATGTGTCGAACGGTCTTGAGGGAATCTACACCGATCACCAGTTTCTGATCTTGTAGAGCACTACAGACCGAACGACTTTGGAACAAATGCGTGAGCGAACGGTCTTCTAAGGACTTGGTCGAACGGTCTTGGAAGCTGCATATGAGTCTTGACAGAACGGTCTGACAAAGTGTGCTAGACCGAACGACTCATCTAAGTCCATACCGAACGGTCTGTGAACCTGCACCAAATGGTCAGAGCAAACTTGCAAAGCTGCTGAACAGAATGAACTGAGACCGAACGACAAGAAACTATTGCCTGAGGATGAGTGACCGAACGGTCTGATGAAGACTGCACTGCGCACCAGTGAACTAATCTCCAGAGTAGTGTTTCACCGAACGGCAAGCTAGTATTGACCGAACGGTTGGCCAGAGGAACGTAGCAGCAGTGTTGGAAGCACATTCTTGGACTTCAAGAGGTGGCCACATCAATAGTGTAGTCTAATTCCGTTTTAGAAGGCCATTGGGTCATAGTTTAGGACTTTGGACCCAATTGTTGGTCTACTTTCAGGTTAGGCCCATTAGGAGGGCATTTTGATCTTTTGGGTGGTATAAAACTCTAAAAGCAGATTTCTCTAGAGAGCCGCAGCCGCCACTTGCCTTTTCTTTCTTGGGGAGCTCCTTCTTCTTCGTCCCCCTTTAGGGAGGTTTTTAAGTCTTGCTTTCTTTTCTTTTAATGTATTGAACTCACTTTCTTTACAATTCCATGGTTGAATTTGTTGTTGCACACAAGTCTCAGGTTCATTTACGATTTCTGCATTTTACTGTTTACCGTTACTGTTCACTGTCTTCTTCATTGTTGCGTTTTTACTGTTCATCTGCTGCTGTTTTTGCTGGTGCGTTTTACTGTTCTGCGAGTTACTGTTCATTTCGTGTTTAAGTTCATTTGGTGCATTTACATTTAGCTGCATTTACGTTTTCTACATTCTGCGCGTTTACTGTTCCAGCATTTTGTTTTTGCAATTTCGTTTCCGCTGCACTGTGTTTTGAATTCTGCAAGTTTACTGTTTTTGCATTTACTGAAAGTACCATTCAGTTTTCCAATAACACCGTTCGGTCTCTAACAGGCTTCACTGTTAGAGACCGTTCGACTTTCTTCTGCATTAACTTATCCAGTTTTTACATTCTCATTTCCATTCAGTCTTGCTTTTATTCCGTTCGGCTTTCTTATGTTTTAACTTGTTCCCTTTTTCTGGTTAAATTGCCGCTCGGTTTCCTCATTAGGACCGTTCGGTCTTACGAACAGAACCGTTTGGTTTCTGGCACATTTGTGGTAGAACCGTTCGGCCTTGTGAATAGAATTGTTCGGCCTTGTGAAGAATCGTTCGGTTTTCATGTTTTTTTGGATATTTGTCTACTACAGTGTTAGGGCCCTTGATAGTAAAGAACATGCATCCTTATGGAGCAATTGAATTAGTGGATCCAGCTGCTAGTGATCCGCAAAGAAGTTGGGTGGTGAATGGTCAAAGACTCTAGCATTACTTGGGAGGAGAAGTGGAACGCCTTTCCACAATTATGAAATTGGTGGATCCATGAGCTTATTGGGTCAAGCTAGTGATGTTAAAGAAGCGCTTGCTGGGAGGCAACCCAGTTTTCTAAACTTATCTTTTTAATGTGGAACTTATTTGCTTTTGTTGGTAGTATAGGGTTTGATGTGCTTTGTTTGAAACTTTATCTAATGCAGTGGTTTGATATTGATTTTGTATGATGAGTATTGCTTGATGATGCTTTGATATTGATGATGTTGAGAATGTGCACTATATGCTTATATACAGGTGGTTGTTCACAAGCTATGTGAATAGATGCATGATGTTGTGATTGTGATTATGATGCTAAGCAGGATGTTTATCTGGGATATTTGGAATGTTGAGTGAGCGTATATGTGAGGTTTTGAGCTCCATAGTTTTTGTTGATGAATGATTGCTATCTACTTGAAAGCATGAATGATTTTGCCCAGGTTTCTATGATCGACTAAATTGCATGCTTGTGTCATATGATCAAGGCCATTTTTTATTAGCCCTTTCTTAGCCAATGCATAAATTTTCGCCCAAATGCAAAAGAGCACAAGGTGTTCTACCCTTTTTGAACCTTAAGCTTTATACAGAAAACCCTTTTGAAAATCTCTACCTTGAGTTAAGTTGAGAATTATTGTGTGGTATTGATAAAGGTTCAAGTTTGGGGTTGTTGGGAAAGTTGAAAAGATAAGCATTGAGCTAAAGTGTTGAGCAAAACATGAAAAGAAAAAGGTAGAAAAAATAGAATGAAAGAAAGAAAAAGCTCAATGCAAAAAGGAGGAAAGTTGGGAATGAGTGAGATTGGTTGTTTAAAGAGAGTTGTGCTTGAATGATGAATGTTTGAATGACTCTCTTAGCTCAAGGATTTTGTGATCTAGAAAAACCAACTTTTCTTGTTAGCCCAACCACATTATAAGCCTTGAAAAGTCCTTGTGATGACATGTGTGTGTGAGAGTATGTTTTATTATGGTAAATGACAGGCAATTTTGTTCTATGTGACATGTAGATAGTAGAAGGAAGGAGTGACCTCTTGAAACACCTGTGTAATTGAGTGAAACACTTTATCTAGTGAAGAATGATTCCATGAATTCATGATTACATGTGTGCTTAGTTAATAGATCATTCATGAAAATAACATCTGTTGGATATTATGTGATTGTGTGAACACCATGATGTGTTATTTTGAATCAAAGCATGTGTGCATCTTGACTGAATTCATTTTGATGAGCTTATTTGAGTAATTACTTGTCTTGGAAGAAAGAGTTTTGGAATGTGTTGAACCATTGTGTTGATTGGTGGAAGACTAAGTTACATTTTGTTTGCTTTAGGACAAGCAAAGTTCTAAGTTTGGGGTTGTGGTAACGGTTGAAATACTGTTAATTTTATACTTAAATTTGACACTAATCACACCCTTTATGACTTAGAAACTAGCTTGAAATCATACTTTTTGCTTAAGTTAGAGAATAAGAGAGTTAAAGGTAGTATTATTGGTATTATGCTTGGTTTTCCTTGTTTTGGCAAGAATTATTGGATGAAAGAAGTTGAAGTAGTAAAGAGTTGGACTCAAGAGAAGAAGGAAAAGTGCTTAAAAGAAGAATCGCAGCTAGCACTGAGCGCTACTTTGCCGCTGAGCGCCAGCTTTGTTGAGGAGTTCTTTCGATGACACTTAAGCGCCAACGCTGAGGGGAAAATCAAGTGACATAGCTACCACTGAGCGGCACTTTTACCGCTGAGCGTCAGTCTCTTCAGTGAGTTCACTGCCACACGCCTGGGCGTCAACGCTGAGCGTTATTATGAAGAAGTCACAATCACCGCTGAGCGGTATTCCAGCGCTGAGCGTCATTTTCGTGGGCCTAGGCCAGTTTTTATGTTATTTTTAGAATGTATGTAAGGTTTTAGTCGACCTAGAGGGTCTATCTTCTGACAGAAAGAGGCGCAAAAACACTCTCTTCACCCCTTAGAGGCGGATTTTGGATGCGGAAGCTCCAATCTACAATTTCTAGGGTTCTATCTTTCATTCTTTTCATTATTTTCATCTAATTTCACCATGCCTATGGTGAATTAAACCTCCATTGTTATTGGGGAAACAATGTAATCCTTTAAAACTCTCATGTATTGAATTGATTCTTTATAATATATGCTTTACTTTATTAATTGTTAGGGTTTTTCCTCTACACTCTATGCGTGCTTTGTTTAACTCATTCAATTGCATGATCATTGATTTGGTCGATATGGACACATACGGGGAAATCTAGACTTGGAGAAATTCTCTCGGGAGCAATATTACATAGACATAGGGATAAGAGGACCGATTGCCTTTAAGCTTTTGTGCGAATATAATGCATGATTAATTGCTAGTAATTAGGAGTAGGCTCTCTTCACCGAGACATCAGGTTTAAGGTAAATTAGAAAGGGGCATTGACATTAATGAAGGAGTTGAATTCGTAAATACATGAGAGTGGATAGGATAAAGTCGGAAACCCCAACAACATAATTCATCCATATATCATTCACCTACGTATTCTTTTGGTTGATTGATCAACAACTGCATTCATGTTTATTTTCTGTTTTGCATTATAAACACGGATTTTCGTTTCTCAATTCTTAAATAATTAACAAATCACATGACTGTCTAGGTCAATGAGTCTCTAGGGAAAACGATATTTGATCTTACCATTTATATTACTTGATATGATTCGGTACACTTGCCGGAATCTTAACATACCACTCCAAAAGGTCTTTTATTAATGGAGATATTTTATGGGTCCATCTCTTATTTTATCTACTATGTGACTTTGTTTGTATCCAACATTTCCAACACATATACAACACCAAAAGGTAGATCTAATCATAGTTTGCTGCATTAGTATTTATTAAAGGTAACAAAAAAAATGAAAAAAAATCTTCATAAATAGTAGCATTTTTTCGTATCATGAATTCAAGTACTAGAGAATTTTGAATTTATAATTTAAAGAATCATATAAATTCTTATCTCATCTTATTTCTCACATCACTTTCACCAGCTTCTCAATTTGTTTCCTTCCTTCCTTTTCTCCTATTCACCGTACCATTATTTTCCATATCATACTTTGCCATCTTCCTTCAATACCATTTTTGTTTATAACCTCCATGAACACCAATAATGATGCTTCACCTAAAAAGTTAGAAAAATAAAGGACGTTGCTTTGTTAGCACTTTTTTCTTTATTTTTAAATAATTTTATTTTAACCTTGTTTTATTTAAAATAAAAGTTAATGACATGCTATCACTTGTTAAAATGTTAACAAATTGTTAAAGCATGTAAAAATGATAAAGTTTGGAGGTAAAATATAAATAAATTTACAGTAAAATTAGTGAAATAATTATTATTAAGTGGTAAAAATATGTTTTAAAATTAAAACCATTATACATTAAACTGGGTACCAGCATAACAACAAAAAGAAACACGAGCACAACCTGTAAAAGTTGTTGGCCAAAAACATATTATTGGCCCCGAAGGACAAAGCCATATTGTAGACAGAGAACGTGACCTCATATATATCTCCATTAGGAATAGCATCCGATAATGTCTATTCATTACCTAATTTACAACAATAAAAAAAGATATTTATTATTCATAATAGAATATTTATTTAAAAAATATTTGTAAATATTTTAAAATTTACGACAATATTCATAAATTTAAAATTTATAAATATATTCATAAATTTAAGATTTACGAGTATCCTTAAATATTTGTATATTTAAAAAAATATATTTTGTAAATATTTATTATAAAATTATAAAAAATATAAAATATAATATAATATAAAATAAATATAAATTAAAATTTAATTTTAATTAATTTAAACCTAATAAAATATAAATTAATTTTAATTTTAATTAAATTAACTTAATAAAATATAAACTAAATTTTATTTTTTTACGATTAATAAATATCTAAAATAATACTCACACTTACTCGTTTATAAATAAATATTAAAATATCTATTATTCAGAAACCGTTAATAATAAACTATCTATCATAAATTTTAGGTTTAAATCCTTTTTTGGTCCCTAAGTTAAAAGCTGGTGTTCAGTTTAGTCCCCCTTTTAAAAATGTAAACCATTGATCCTTATGATGTGCAAAATGTATCAAATCAGTTCTATCCGTTAACGGTTTTTTATTAACTTCCTTGATTTGCCTCGTTACTAACTCCCATGCTTAAAGGGTTGTTGATGCTGCAGTCTTCCATAGTAATTGTCTCAGGATTATACCAGCAAATTTCTTCCTAAAATTTAACGGATAGGACTGATTTGATACATTTTGCACATCATAGGGACCAAAGATTTACATTTTTAAAAGGGGGACTAAACTGAACACCAGCTTTTAACTTAGGGACCAAAAAAGGATTTAAACTTAAATTTTAAGTGTAAATACAAACATATATCAGTGTTTTTGATATCCTAATCGGGTAATGATACTTTGACACCTAAAAAGTGACAAACTTTTGACACCACCACGTGTCGTCTTGTTAGTGGTCCTTGTGTCAAATAATAAAAACAACCAAAATGATGTGTAAATGATAGGAGACATTGGTTCAAAGTGGCGGTTTCATTTTGACATTCAAAATCAGATTTTACATTTGAGATTCCAAAAACCTTAGAGAGATAAGGAGCTCAGGCTCTGGAGAAGAGATTTTTCACTTCGAAGGATTTTCCACCACCACTTTCAAACCTGCACCGTTTACTTTTCACCGGAGGACATTCCGACGCTATACTACTGATTGGAACGTGCCCAAGCCATCGAAAACTTAGTCTTTCCGTCGTCGTGCCGTGCGTTTCGCCACTCCAAAGCTTTTGTTCGGTGCATATGATTATTTTTCCTACATTTTTTTTATTTAGTTATTTTTAGTGTTCTATGGTTGTTTTTTCCATGTATTTGGGTTGAATGAACCATTATAGAATATGAGAACTTTGTTCATTGTTTTATTACAAAGAACTTTTTATTGGGAGAAGTTTTGAACCATGTATGGGGAGCTAAATTACTTTTAGCTTTTGATTCTGTTTTCGATGGTTGAGTTTGATGTCTCTTAATTATAGAAATTTTGTTGTGTGATTGATATTGAATAAATTATGGTATGAGCATATTTATTCAGTTGAGAGTATTTGTTCTGGTGATGTTATTGGATTGTAATAACCACAAGTTATAATATGAAAAAGGGAATAGGGAGATACATTTTATTCTATTATGCGTGATTAGGTTTTCTATACATTAAAATCTTTATTTTTGCTTTGCTGGTTATATAATAAACTATTGTTAAGCTAGGCGTTAAAATCTCAATTTTGATATACATGGCTATATGTTAAAATAGGTTGGATGATGAAATAGAAAAAGGTAATATGTAAAAAGATTGGTCTGGAACGTTAAGTTTAGAAATATAATTGTATTGAGAATTGGAATGTTTAAGTTATATGTGCATTCTGAAATAGAGTTGAAGTTTGAAGCTATTTTTGTATTAAAATGATATAAAAATCAAGACAGAAAATTTATGATGGAACCTTGAAACAGTGGTCAGATTCCTTATAGAAATTTTGCAAAATTGAAATTAATAGGAATTATGGTATGATAGATATTTGGATTAGTATACTTTTATGGGTTGGGTTTTAATCAATTTTATAAATATTAAGGTATGGAGTAATTTGGATAGAGAAAACTTGAATTTAGTTCTTATCTTGATGACGATGAATATAAAGAGGGGTATTCTGTTAAGGTTTAAAAGGAAAAAGAATAGTAATTATGGTGCTATAATTTATGAAGCAGATGGATGTTTTGTTTGTGATTTATTCGGATTTTGTAAGCATAGAAAGTAAAATAAGAATGACATGGTAATTTATGTTGTTATGACAATAATAATAATAAGTTGTAAATGGGTTAGAATGATTAACCAAGGATTAAAAGATGGGTCAATGGAGAAACTTTGGCTGTTAGAACGTCATATTGTTTGATATATGTTGGTATAATGTTTAATAATGGATCATTTGTGGTTTTAGATTTAATTAATAATTGATTTGGAATGGTTTAAGTTTATGAAATAGAATTAGGTATACGTGTATAATGAATTAAATAAAGTACCTTGATGAATAGACTTTTGAATTTGAGAATAGGTTACTGCACCAAAAATCTACTATTTTTACTCTGTTTTTGCTCAGAAAATGTGTTGTTTTTATTCTGTGTTCTGAAAAGTTAAATTGAGAAACTTGCAGGTGAAATAGAAGCAAGAGTATTCTAATGTGGACATAACTTGATGAATCCATTTCCACAACCAAAAAAGATTACAGAGTTTTCAGGGGAGAATCTGCAATTGTCTAGCATAGAAGGAGCAATGCAACAAGGACTTGAAATCTTTTATCACTATTTAAAATTGTAATGATTAGGTTTGAATGTACATATTTTTTGTTACAAATCATCAAAGAAATGTATTCGTTATATTTATTGATAATGAAATTTGAACTTAAGAATGATCAATGTGTTATATTTGGTGTTCATTATGATAGGGTTTAATAGAATAATGACCATTTATTGTGTAGGACGTTTGTACTGCAGTCCTCATGAAATGTATCTTATTATGTGTGTTGCATGTGGTATATACAGGGTTGTATGTTGATTAAATGTTGAAAAAAAAATTGCACTTAAGCACTAAATGGCATGGATTATGTTGATGAACATGTGCAAAATACTTGCCTTAAGTGTCATATTAATTGGCTCAACAGGACCTAAATGCCCGGTATGTGGTAAAAAATAATTAAATTGTGCACTTGAAAATCAATGCAATTTAAAAGTTTTACAAAGAATGGTTCGTTGGGGTTGAAGTTGGATATAAATATGATAAGTAATGGTTGAAGATCATTTGTATATCCAATAAGTGCTAACAAAAAAGTTGTTCATTAAAAAATCAATGCCATTTTGAAAGTTGACCAGTTTGTGCAAAAACTTTGCCTGAACTCTCCACTTATTTGGCCTTTGCTCCCATTGTTGTTTCTGCATAATAAGTTTTACAAAGAATTGTTCCTTGGCCATGGAGTTCGATATAAATGTGATAATCAATGCCTGAACATCACTTGTATGTCATATAAGTCTTAAAAAAAATGGTTCACTTAAAAATCAATGTCATTTTAACAGATGACCCCTGTGTGTAGAAACTTTGCCTGAACTCCCCACTTAATTGGCCTTTGTTCCCAGTGTTGTTTCTGTACAATGAGTTCTACAAAGAATTGTTTTTTGGCCATAGAGTTCGATATAAATGTGATAATCAATGCCTGAAAATCACTAGTATGTCCATTAAGTTTTAAAAAAAAATGGTTCACTTAAAAATCAATTTCATTTTCACAGTTCTCTTGTGTGCAAAAACTTTTCCTGAACTCCCCACTTATTTGGCCTTTGCTCCCAGTGTTGTTTCTGCACAATGAGTTTTACATAGAATTGTTTCTTGGCCATGGATTTCGATATAAATGTGATAATCAATGCCTGAACATCATTTGTATGTCCAATAAATCTTAAAAAAATGGTTCACTTAAAAATCAATGTCATTTTAACATATGACCCCTGTGTGCAGAAACTTTGCCTGAACTCCCCACTTAATTAGCCTTTGCTCCTAGTGTTGTTTCTACACAATGAGTGTTACAAAGAATTATTCCTTGGCCATGGAGTTCGATATAAATGTGATAATCAATGCCTGAATATCACTTGTATGTCTAATAAATCTTAAAAAAAAGTTAGTTCACTTAAAAATCAATGTCATTTTCACAATTGACACTTGTGTGCAGAAACTTGGCCATAGAGTTCGATATAAATGTGATAATCAATGCCTGAAAATCATTTGTATGTCCAATAAGTTTTAAAAAAATAATCGGTTCACTTAAAAATCAATGTCATTTTCATAGTTGACTCCTGTGTGCAAAAACTTTACCTGAACTTCCCACTTATTTGGCCTTTGCTCCCAATGTTGTTTTTGCACAATGAGTTTTACATAGAATTGTTCCTTGGCCATGGAGTTCGATATAAATGTGATAATCAATGCCTGAACATCATTTTTATGTCCAATAAATCTTAAAAAAAATGGTTCACTTAAAAATCAATGTCATTTTCACACTTAACCCCTGTGTGCAGAAACTTTGCCTGAACTCCCCACTTATTTGACCTTTGCTCCCAGTGTTGTATCTGCACAATGAGTTTTACAAATATAATTTCAATACACGAAAGGGAACATAGTTCAAATAAGTGAGGAGTTACGTTATGGGTTCTGCACACCAGGGAGTTTAACTCACTTTCAACTCTTTCTAAGCTACTGGTAATCGATTACACCATAGTGGTAATCGATTACTAGAGACTTTAATCCAATTTAAAGGCTTTGTAATCCATTACACGTTGACTGTAATCGCTTACCACACACTTTTTTTTCTACTTTTAACTTCCTATAATTATTAGCGGTCATAAAAAATCAAGTACCATTTCCACACTCCATTAATTTCAACAAACATGCTCTAAGATGAACAAAATTGATATAATAATTACTTATAAATTATTATTCAAACGATTATGTCATTCATTCACATACAAAAATACTTATATATATTTCAAGTGATTTTTTTTAAAGTAAACATTATTTACATCCCTCTAATATATAGATTATCTATTAATTCTTGTGTGGAATGAATTCTTGTGTGGAAGGAAAGAGGATTTCAATCAAATTAATGAATTAAAATTTTAACGCAAATACATGAAAGCAATTAACGTAAAACGTTTGCTATATAGATGATGATATAGAAAATGAAAACTTTATTATCATAACAATGTCTTTTTCATTCTGATTGTGCCAGTAGTATCAATAGATCTACATCATATCTGTATTTTTTTTTTCATAAACCGAAGTCCAATAAAATATATATAGGACTTTAATTACAATGAAAGAATGTGAAGAAAGTCTGGTTTCTTTCTCGAGGAAGTTCTTGTACCATATTGCTGATAGTTTTGGATATCTTTTCAAACCATTTTTGTAATCTATGAAGATCATTTCGAATCGCGATGTATAACCCGAAGACCATTCAAAATTGTCGAAGAAAGACCACACATAATATCCCTTCACATTTGCTCCATTCCTATAATAATGAAATGAATATAAATTGAAAAAGATGAATCAGGACCCCATAGTTTAAATTACAAAAATATTATATATACATTTTAATTATAAAAGTATTTCAAACCAAATAAACATAATATAATCCGAATGCAAAATGAAATCTTGTATGGTCATCCATAAACAACAATTATTAATACTTTCAATACATACTTATCTACAACATACCGAGTACCTCATATGATATGATTCACTACTTACTCAACCTGTTCTTATGTCCTAATTTATTACTTTAATAATATGATGCTTTATTACCTTAAAATTTAGGATTTAAGAGAATGACCAAATAAATAGTTTTAAGACCAAATATGTAGTTTTATTTATGAATAATAAAATTTATGGTACACATTAGACATAAGACAAACAAGAGATCCATGACTCCTATAAAGTTTCAAAAATTCAATTATATTTGAAACTTAAACAAGAGACAAAAACATTATAATTGATATCAAATGGATATATACCAATGGATATTGCCTTCTCCAAGCACTCAAATGCATTTTACTAGTTGACAAGACTCTTCATCAACATTTCCTACAAAGTATGTTTCATTGAGATCACCTGCATAACAATTGACAAAATTATTCAATAATCAATGTATGAACTTCATGCGAAATTGTGAAACATATATATGCTAACCAACTTACCATGGACACCTTTATAGTACACAATGACATCAATATTTACAATGTCACCATCCTCAAGCTTCATGCACAATGACTATATTATAAAGAGAATCTCTAAAGTTTAATCTTATAATCCCTCAGTGAGTCAGTGGCACTTACACTAATATAGTGTCAAGTACCAAAGAAGCACCAATCAGGAAAGTTAGTTTACAATAATTACAACCACGATAAAAACTGAATACTGGCAACAAAGAAAAACCATAATATAGATAAATTAGAAAGGGAACAGAACACCTACCTTGCATCAAGAATTCCATGGCATATTACTTCATTAACTAACCTATTAGATAGTGCAAATTTCACTCTTAAAATATACCTAGACAATATGACAAAAATATAACATTAGAGAAGAAAAGTACCTACGTGCAACAAGATTTAGGAAAGAAAAGGTAATTAAGAGGCGATGGATATCCTCTTGCAAAGGTAAAAAGTAAAAAAGAAAATATCATCAACAATCACTATCTGTAATGAACAAAACACAAAGACGTCAAGAAACTCAAGGGACCATTAAGAAACAGAATAATAACAAGGTTCAGAAGCCTACTCTCAGTGTAATGCTCATCACTTTTCCAGGACTATGCATTTCTTGTAAGCAGAGATATTAGGCACCTATTTTCTATGAAAGTAAATATCTTTTTCCTATAAAAGATGATTGTACCGAATAGTATAACAAAAAGGGGGAAAGGGGCAAGAAGCAATTTTGAAAAAGTTTTACGCAACATTAAAGAGATATCTCTCTGCATTCTACAGTAAATGATTATTAAATAATACGAAATACAAACTCAACACTAACCAGTTAAAGTAATGCCAACATTATCTATATGGAAAAATAAAATAAACATACATCCGGGAAATGTGACAAATTATAAAAATTAGAAGACCATGACACATTTAATCCAGGTATTGCAATATTCCTATTTGTATACATGTTTTAAAAAGAAAATGCAAAAAAATTACAAATTGATCTATGATTATTTGATTTGTCAGTGTAGTGTTTGACATGGATATGTCAAATGTGGGTATGCCACGGAGAAGAATGCAACAATAGTTGCTAAAATTTTGAAGTATCTTAGCTTCATTCATCAATTAATAAACTTACTAATACTAAATAACTAAAGCTGGTAAAACAACCCCAAAAAAAGTTCTCTGTAATGAATATTCAAAAAAATAAAGTCATTCAAAAAAGTTCTCAAGTAATGAAACAATGAACAAAGTTCTCACATCCTGTAATGGTTCATTCAACCCAAATACATGGAAAATCAACCATAGAACACTAAAAATAACTAAATCGAAAAAAATGTAGGAAAAAAATCATACGCACCGAACAAAAGCTTTGGAGTGGCGAAACGCACGCACGACGACGGAAAGACTAAGTTTTCAGTAGCCTGAGCACGTTTCAATCGGCAGTACAAAATCAGAATGTCCTCCGATGAATAATAAATGGTGTAGGTTTGAAAGTGGTGGTGGAAAATTCGTCGAAGTGAAAAATCTCTTCTCCACGGTCTGAGCTCCTTCTCTCTCTAGGGTTTTTGAAATCCCAAATGTGAAATCTGATTTTGAATGCCAAAATGAAACTACCACTTTGAACCCCTTTCTCGTATCATTTACACGTCATTTTGTTTTTTTTTTATTATTTGACACATGGACCACTAACAAGACGACACGTGGTGGTGTCAAAAGTTTGTCACTTTCTGGATGTCACAGTATCATTACCCATCCTAATCACTGCATCCACACTAATTGTAGAGTTTACATATTCCTTTTAAGGTTTAATTAAGTGTCATATTTGTAAACTTGAATATTTTTATTTAAATATTTATTGAATTGTTTTTATTATACATTCAAAATTTTTATATTTTTTAATTAAGTTTTTATTAACCTTTCTAAGTTCATGCTTTATTTTGTTATTTTAATTAAAAATATGTTAAATAATAAAGACAGTTTCATTAATAATGATGTCATGATAGTCCTTCATTGTGATGAAACATCTCAATCCAATACATTTTAATTGAGAACAATAAATCTTACTAAAAATTTTACATTAAGTGTAATTATTGTTGTATTAACTAATAACTTCAAATGAAAATAAGGAAAACAAAATAATAATTATGCGACTTAAATATAATAGAAAGGAACTCAATTAAATTTTTTAAAATTTTGTAATAAATAAACAATTTTTTAAATAAAAGATTTTAAAAAAATTAAAATTTAATGAATCCCTTTATTTTTTAACTAAGAAAATATTAGAAAAATAGTTGTTCAATATTCGATAAATGTGTTATTTTTGTATGAAAGGAATACAAATATTAATAGTTGTAAAATAGAAAATGAATTCTTACTAAAGCTAAAAATACATGTCAATTTAATTTTCTTAAATTAAAGCAGTGACAATATTGAAACCATGTAAGATTATTTCCTTCTTCTATATTCACTTTTCATTTTGAATATATTGTAGTTTATATTTGTTTGAAGAAACTTAATTGTGAGAAATTTTAAAAGATAAAATTTAGAAAATAAAATATTTTTATTTATTCAAATTAAAAATTATCTTGTGCACAAATTAAAAAATATTACAAAAGCTTTTACAATTTAACTTATACATAGATTAATTTTAACTATAATTATTTATTTATTTTTGTTTCAAAACCTTTTTATAAAAATATTTGTCTAAATATACTAAAATTTAATAAAAATAAAATTAACTTAAAAAAACGAATGTATTGATTCATATTATCTTCAAAATTAAAATATACTCTAATATGTATTTAATATTTTTAATGATTTAACTATCAACTGAACATTTTAACTTATTCTTTAAAGCTAACATTTAGTTTTAATTTAAATTAAAGTATTTTAAATTCACATAGTAAAATATTGTCTAAGAAGACATACATATTTATGTTTTAAAAAAAAAATTCTCATTTTAATTACAATATAGTTTTTTTCCATCTTTTTTTATTTTCTGACAAATTCTTATAAGAAAAATAAAATAAAATACGAGGTTGTTCTATTTTTCTTTTGTTCAAAATTGAAACCTCGTAGGAGGAATCTGTGACGTTTTTGCTTTTCAGTTTCAGTCATACTTTCTCTTCCTTTCATGTCCCTTCAGGTTCTTACTGTTCCCTTCCCTGCAACCAAAAACGGCAACTTTGATCCATACCTCAGCTTCAGCCATACCAAGTCTGTTCTTCCTTCTTATCCTCTACCCTTCCCCAATCATTCTTCTTCGTAAAACTTTTCACCAATTTCCTCTCTTGTTCTCTTTCATTTCTTCACCATTGGAGGTTTAGGGTTCTGCTCCTTCTTTTTTCTGTTTGTGGGTTTGACCCTCTTTCTCTTATCCTTGCTTTTGTGGGTTGTTGATCTGAATCTGCTGCATTGTGTTCCACCTTGGCTTCATTGGGTTGGGTTTTCTATTTTAAGATTAAAATTTATTGCTTTTTGTTATTTTTGGGTTGGGTTTGCTGATCTTAATGCTATTTTAAAGGAAAGACTTAAATTGACTCTTGGTTGGTGTTGTGCAGAATTAATTGCAACTGTTGTTAGTTTTGACTTCGAGTTAGAGTTATTGTCCTTTTTTGTAAATAGACTTAGCGGTTTGGTTTTGGATTTTTCAATTACTCTTCGGAGTTTTCTCGGTTCATAATTGCTCACTCATAGTTCCATTATTAATTGTACTTGTAAAATGCATTTACGTTACGGTATCAGTGTCTTTAGCTTTAAATTTTAAATTTATGGATGGTGAATTTAATTTAGTTTGACATCTAGTTGAATCTTTCAGATTTTGATGCTTGAGTTCTGCGGTTGAAATGGGGAAAGGAAGAAGTCCTGGAAAATGGTTCAAGAACTTACTCTTGGGGAAGAAATCGTCGGCAAAGTCTACTTCATCGAAGAAGAATGATATTTTTGTAAGTATGTTGTGGTTGGCATGAGTTGGTGTTTATGATTTGTTATAAAAGAAACTACGGAGGGAGAAAGTCTGATTGTTGTTTTCTGTGATCTGTGTTTGTGAGTGCTTGAACTTTTGAAATACGCTTGTTGTAATTGTTTTTTCCCTTTTGTGTGTTAAGAAACCTTCAAGTAATAAGGATGTGGTGTTGTCTTCTGAGGTACCTGTGTCTGATTCACCTGTCAATTCTCTGCTGATATCCCCGCCGATATCTGGAGCTAATGATACCAAAGGAGTACTTTCAGAAAAGGAGGTAGTTAGTAGATCTTCACATGATAACAATGTTCTTTCAACTGGAGATGAAGAGGCCAAGGTGAAGGATGTTGCTAATTTTGAAACTCAAGAGGATCCTGAGAAACTTCAGCTTACAGAAGCAGCTATAAAAGTTCAGGCCGCTTGTAGAAGCTATCTGGTGATCACCCCCTTGCAGTTATACATATAAATGCATTAGAAATATTTACAGATACTAATGCAACCACATTTATTTCACTTTTAATATTTGAAATTTTCAGCTGTAGAGAAAAGGGAAATGTACTGTATTTCATTTATAGTAATTGTCCTTTCTGTCCTGCATTTTATGTTGCATTCTTATTTGAAATTCTCGTGTTATGATACATTTGATCAAGACTTGCCGTACTCATTGATTCTTAATTTGTAAACGATTGTGTGCAAGTTTCGTAAGCATTGAGTCTTCATTGGAAAGATTCTATATATGTTACTGAATGTAAAAAGTGATTCTTGCATTTTCATTGAAGGCTCGTCGAACATTTCAAACACTCAAAGGTGCCATACAACTACAAGCTCTCATTCGTGGTCACTTGGTTAGAAGACAAGCTGTTTCTGCTTTATACTGTGTGAAGGGAATAGTTAAATTTCAAGCATTGGCTCGTGGTTACAATGTTAGACGTTCTGATATTGGCCATGCTGTCCAGAAGATTTGTAAGGTAAAGGTGCTTTAACTAATTCATCAATTCAGTGCAAAATTTTCTCATTAATTTAGTATCCAAAGGTTTTTTCTACTATACAGTTGGCATCTTCTAGTGACTTTAAGATTTCATTTCATCTGGTGAATGTCTTCAGTTGCATTCTCCCTGCCTTTCTATTCACTGACTCCTTATTCAACATGTTTTTGTCAGGATACTCATTGTTCAAATTCTATTTTGGTAGTTTCAGCAACACGGGAAGAGAAGGTGTCAGAAAATGTCTTTGTTTGCAAGGTAAAACTTGATATTTAATGCTCATGTAGGGGATAAATAGTTTTTTTTTTATTCTCTACAAATATCTGAGATTATTTATTTCAGTTAACTAAAACTACTGGATATTGTTCATATAATAATGTTTGTGTCCATGATGAAGACTTCTTCCCTGATTTTTTAGTGAGCTCGGTGCTTTTCACTTTCTCCTAAGGTGGAGCTGTTTTTAAGGCTATTGTCTTTAAGATAATAATAAATTTGTCTCAACTTTTGGGCCCATAAGCTTCTCTGTAGTTCTATCTGCCACGAGATTAAAGTTTTGAACATGTTTTTGGTTATGGTTCTAGGTTAACGATCTTGTTCCATACCAAATTCACAGTATGCTAATATTGAAGTTTATTCATCTTGGAATATTCAAGCTTTTTCCCCGGAACTGCTTGTCTTTGTGTATGCATTGTGGAGCATGACATTAGTGTTCAATGCTACTTCTAGTAATTATTAGTGTTGAATGGATACACTAATGAGTTAGTTTTGGGCACTGAACTTGTAATAAATCTCATGATTGTTGATTGGAGGTTGATTTAACAATGCTTTTTAGGTCAATTACCATTTTTACTTTACACTCAAGTTAATGATTTTTGAATATGAATGGTATAACAAAGGTGCTGAACTAATGATGTTCTTTTTATTGTTACCTTTTAATTCATATTGTTCTGAAACTATGTTATTCCCATTATATTATTTTGGTTTGAATTAAATCTCATTCCGTATGTTATCCATTTTAGCTTCTGGCTTCATCCCCATATGCAGTTCCTCTATCACTCACCAGTGATCCAGGAGAACCTAACTTTGGTAGGAAGTGGCTTGAATATTGGACACAGTCACACTTTTGGGCACCTCATCCTGTATTGAAAAAGAAATCTGACTCACTGTCTGATGAGAAAAATGGCAGTTCCCAGACAGTTCAAAGGGGACAAGTTAAAAGAACTACTAGAAAATCTCCTGCCGTGAAAGGTGACAATGGCTCTGTTTTAGCTGCTAACAGATCTAAACAGCGTCCAAAAAAGGATTCAAGCCATCCATTGCCTTCAGCTCAAGAACACCCACAAAAAGAAACTGAAAAAAGTAGTCTTGAGAAAAAACATGCACATAATGTTTCAAATGGATCTGAGGTTGTTAACGAAAAAAGGAAAAACAGCAGTAGAAAGATTTTGGATCACACCGTCACTGATGTTTTAGAGCAGGTCCCAAATGCTTCTTCAGAGAAAATGGAAGATTTGATGGTGGCAAAGTCAGAAGAGTCTGATCCTGGGAAGGGTCATGCACAGCCAGCAAAAGATGAGAATTGTAATGAGCCACATAATGATCCTATTTCTGTTTCAAGGACTAGTGTGAAGAAGGGTGAAAATGAAAAAAATCAAGGAGTTGGTGAGGATCAGAATGGTGGTGATGATAATTGTATCAGTAACAATTGCCAGAGAAGAGCTTCACTACCTGCAAACTTTAATGATCAAGATGGTGAGGTATATGCCACTCCTGTCACTCCAAGACTGCCCAGTTATATGGCTCCTACCGAATCTGCAAAGGCCAAGCTAAGAGGACAAAACTCCCCAAGATTTGCTACTGATTTGGTAGAAAAAAGCAGTACAACCAGGCGGCATTCACTTTCATCCTCACTAAATGGAAGGTCAGGTTCATTTTCCCCGAGAGCTGAAAGGCTGATGGCCGTGAGTGGCAGAGGAGTGATAAAGTCTGATAGATCTCTGTCATCTTCAAGAGATGGAACTGGTAAGCATTTAAGACTGTCCTTTGCATTTATTAACTAATTGATTGGGTGAAGCTCTGGTTTTGTGTCTCCTTCCCACCGACAACAAAAAAGAAATAGATTATGATAGACATTTTTGGAGTACATTAATACAATGGTGACATGAATAGACATAAGTATCCATGTTCATAAAGACATACTTAAATTATTTGCTTGTAGATATTTGGTGAGCAAAAGTTTTACCTGTGTTATGAAAGACTTACTACTACAAGACTATTGCTAGACCACTAAAGCTCAGTAGCTTGTTTGAAAGCTATAGTTTTTCTTTCTCTTTTACTAAGAAAGGGTACCTACTGTCAAGTATCAATGAAGCCTTTTATGTCATTTGTCAACTTGTGACAGAATTTCATGATTGAAAATGTTAGTAAAGGATTCATATTAACGAATGATTTGTTGATATTTTTCTCTTCTCTTTCAAGCACCAACACAAGAGTTAGGTCAATAACAATAAATTTTTTGCAGGGAATGTTGTTCTTGATTTATTAAGAGAGGTGCAATTGCAAAACATTTTCCTTGTAGAAGGAATCAAATCTCCTTAATAAAATTTCTCCTTGGAGATTCTAGCAATGAGAAGGATTTCTGGGGTACCAACTTAGAGGTCTAGAGTTAGCGAGACCTGAAATTTTAGGATACATATTGGATTTGGTCAAATTTTGTCAGCCATCATGCATATACCTTTTCACCTTCTTAAAACTGGAACCAGCCTTGGATGTCTGCATAATATGTTTTCAGATTTTTTTTATTTTTTCTAAACTTTCTATAAACACCACAATTAGCTCAATCTGAGGTTTGAAGTAGAAGTTACAATTAAAATAGATTTACAGGTCTCAATCATGATTTTGGTAATTTGTGTCACATTTTCATAAAAGCCTCAATATTTCTAGAAAACCAACAGGAATTAATTTAATAGGTATAAATAATTCCCTTAAAATATGTTATAAGTGCAGTCTGATTTGTTATTTAGGCCTTTTCCTTGTCCCTTAATCACTGTGTTATTTGGAACATTATCAATTTCAGAGAAGTTGATCCAACCTCAGTGGAGAAGGTGATTGATTCTACCTTATTTTTCAAGGCAAGGATGCTTGAAGGAGGTAAAAATTTAACAGTAAAAAACATGGAGACTTACATTATAACATTTATTTACTTTTGATTTTCATTTCTATTTATGGTCATGGATACAGAAAGGGATATTGTGCTCAGCGTATGATATCAAATTTCTTTTAATAGGACAGGAGTACTTTGGTGGGTATATATATATATATATATATATATATATATATATATATATATATATATATTTACGGATTTAAGCTTATGTTCTTATTTTTATAATGTCTATTGCTAAACAAGTTGGTTCTAAGTTTCATTTTCAAGTTAACAAGCCTTTTCAGATCAAATTCCGGAATTAAATTATGTGCAGTCCGAAAAATCTGCTGTGGAATGCATCAAGCGTAAAGTGAATAACTCGATTTTTCCAAAAACCAGCGAAGTTGCTCAAAAACAATTTTTTAGTTAGAAAAAACATTCTCAAGAAAAATTCAAATGAAAGTGTTTTTTTTTTCTTAAAAGATAATGATTGAATAAATTAGTGAAATTTCGATTTTGAGGTTTATATTAGCATTTTTTATTCGTGATTTCTTAATGACGATATTTTGGACTGACTCTAAAATAACATAGACGCCTTGAAAGAAAACTAAAAACAGGCAATAATTGGAAAATTAATTATTGATATTATGATTATCTTCAGGTTTTATCCAGACATTTAATTTTATCAAAATAATCATTTCGAATTTCATGAAATCAGTGGTCACTACATATCCTTCAAGTTTAAAATAAACCGAGCCCAACACACCCTTACACTAAAAAAAATACGATTTTAAAAATTGAAATATAAGTTAAAAATCTCAAGTTGAATAACTATAAGACATGCACCTGAGAAATTACACTGCAAAGCTGAAGAAAACAAGTTTTTTGTGTTAAAAAGAATCAAATGGCTCCTAGAGTTCCCCCAAACACTTCAATAGGATTAACTAACTAGAAAGCCTCAGCAGAAGTGAAAGCTCAGCAGAAGTGAAAGCTAAGGTTGCTACTAATGAAGTGGTCAGGGGAATTCAAGGGGACAACTGATCTTCCATTTTTGAATGTCACTCTTCATTCTTTGCAAGACAATGCACTGTTTACCAACATCATTCTTATTTATAGTGCTGTCAATCTGTTCTGAACATGAACCTAGTCGGATTTTGCTGTGAAGGGAGAAGTATATATTAATACTAATGTGGTATTGGAATTTCTCTCTCATTCCTTTTTGACATTATTCACTGATGATGATATCTCAACACATTGCTTTACTTGACCAGTTGCAGAAGATGCCCAGGAATAATTTGGTCCATGTTTTTATGTTGCATTTGCCCTGGCTCATCACTTTCCACTTAAAAACTTCAAAAACTTTAATCACCTCTTCAAATATAATTAAATTAATGCTACTTCTGTTTGAGTTTTTTCTTTTTAAATGACACTGTATTTGAATAATATATTATTAAAAATTCATATATAAAAAGAAAATTTATTAATTCATTGTCTTAATGTTTTGGACAAAGAGTGATGTGAATCTTTTATATAATTAGATTCAAGTCTTATTAGTATTGTGTTTTTTCGGTTAATCTCTCTTTTTTGTACCAATGTTGTCTTCAAAATATTTAACATGAAAATTAAAGGGACTTAAAAAACATCATGTGTTGGAAGGAAGTGAAATTTGTAATCAATGAAACAATTATTAGACATAATGAATTCATTAAAGGTTACAAAGCGTTGTGGATTAAATAAAAACTGACACATTAAACAACATTGACATGAATGAGAGTTATAAAAGTTTTTAGTTTCAAATTGTTAGTGTCATTCATACAATATATAAATAGAAAGGAACAAGGTTTATAAAATTAGGAACACATTCGTAAAATACCCATTTAAGTAAAATCGTCTTGATAATATAAGTATCAATGAAATGTTTTGTCTTGTAATATATTTCTTCCGTATCTTCTATTCATTACCTCCATCTATTTATGTTCATCTTTTCTATTATAATTTTCTTCAATTTTATACCTTCAACATTATCTATTTCCACCCATTACATTACATGAAATTTTATCGTAAAAGTTTTGTTCGTTAAATTTTTGTTTTTATTATAAAAATTGATGTAACTATATTATTCATGTTTTTATTATATGTTTAATGGGAATTAAATTATTCATGTAACTATAAATATTATAATTACGTGTTCAAATTCAGACATTTAGAAATATTTGTTTAGGAACATTTTAAAATATAAGATTATAAAATGGAAAGTATGATAAAACAATTAGTGATAAATATTTTTTTTCTGCATTTTGCATGATTGCATAGTTTTGTGAGAGATGAATTGTACATTTATGGAAAAAGTTGAATATTCCTTTACATGAAGGATAAGGAGGAGCAGTAGAGCTGAAAGTAACGATGTTGAACCTGGTCAGTGTCTAGGGTTAGATGAAGAATGGAGAATACTCTAATGTGACGTAGCGAGCCGAAAGCTCTCAAACCCTCTCATGCATCAAATATTCCACAAATTTCTTTGAACTGAACTTGGTGAAATTAGGTTCTGAAATATTAGACTGTGCTTCAGAAAATGTAAATGGTCCATCCATGGCATCGCATCAATTCCTCAAAGCAAGGAACAAAAGAATAAGGAAGAAAAGGAAAACAGAAAAAGAATGCTAATTCTCTGAAACCACAATGAACACTGCTACAAAAAAACTGCTAAAGGGACGGACTAATTACATGACTACTTGTGTTTAATTTGTATCCAAAAAATGTTGACATTATGAACTAATAAAAATCATATTAAGTATTATAAGACAATTTTTGTATGAATCAAATTAACTTTCCATATAGAACAATGTCTAATTAAATGATGTAATTTTAGAATCCTTTTCATTATTAATATATATATATATATATATATATATATATATATATAAACTATTTTCTCATACTAATGTTAAGAGGAAAAAATTGATGCTAATTAACTAGTTAAGAGCGATTCTAAATTATGAACACTAAATTATTAGTGTTGGTTATTATTTCCTAAATTAATATTATTTTTTTGTTAATTTTTAATTAAAGTAGCTTAGCATCAGCTAATCCAAGGCTAACGTGCTTTTATTTTAAAATTTATTTAATTTAATGTCTATTAATGATAGTAATTAAAAAAATTCCATACAACGGCTCTCTATTAAATAAAAATCAAATATAAATAAAAAGAAAAGAAAATAAAATTAATGGATGTAAGAAATGCTACAATTTTTTTTTTCAAGCTAAGTTAGACCAAAGAATGGAGATGAATTTATGGTAGAGAATAGTGCGGAAATTGGTGGTGAATGAGAATACATCTCAATTTTGGTGTAATTATGGTGGAATAAAAGTGGTTGTTGGTCTCTTGAGAGGTTGGACCAATTGTAGAAAAAAGTGGTTAAAGGAAACCATATGAGATTAGTGTTGTCAAAACGAGTTGGAATCCGTAAGTTAACTTAGTCTACCAAAAGGGTTCGAGCTAGATTAGGTTGAATTTTTTTTTTTAATTTTGATATGGGTCAATTTTGAATCTGGTTCACTAAAAACTTGACTCACCCGGATTAAACCTGTGGTGAATTGGGTTGATTCACCAACCCACCTAATTTTTTAATAAGTACTTTTTGTTGGATTAATCATTTTACAAAATATTAAAATGAAAGCTCACGTGAAATTATATAATTTTTGTGTGGAATAATTAGACAACATGAAAAATCCACCCACGAATCTATATTTAGTAACTCAATTTTTATGCAAAAACAAATTTGAATCGTTATAAAGTCACTAAAATTTTTGTTGAAAATATTTTGTGATATCTTTTTGTGAATGAAATCTTATGTTTGATTAATGATAAATCTAATTTAAGATCTTTCCCTTTTATTTAGATTTAAATTAGAAAATTTTTGTTATTTTTTTTAATTGAAAAAAATTGTAATTAAGTGAGTCAGTAAGTCAACCTGTTAACCAACAAAGTTGTGGTGAACCAGGTTGAGTTCAAATTTTTTTGACCCACTAATAAGTGAGTTGGATTGGATTAGCTCCCTAAGTGACCAATCTATGGTAGGCCGAGCCGGTTTGGACCGAGTGACCCGTTTTGATAGCACTAATAAGATGTTCTATCCTTGACTTGAGACAATATATTGTTGCACAAATATTTTGGAAGCATAACATTATAATTCTTAAAGTGTTTTTACAAGGGCAGAAACACCTCTATTTATAGGAGAAAGTGTCTCCAAAATCTGTAAACACAAAATCCTAAATATGCTAATTTGGTGTAAATCCTAAAAGAAAAGATTTCATATTGGTGATGGAAAGAAGGACATGTGGTTACTAACTTCTGCAAAACTTCTCCTAATGTGGAATGTCTTCCTCCTTGCCTTGTCTACCAAGTTAGGTTAAAAACCTAATCACCCAAGATTAACTTAAGTTAGGTGCAAATTGGTGACCATAAAAAAACCTTATACTACTTCGTCCATGACACAAGACCTAAAAAGAAATCCTACACTACTTGACCCTTAATACAAGACTTAAATATTCCTAATCTAGAGGTGCTCCATGATGATCTAGGAAAAAAAGTTTTGCTTCACTTTGCATAAATGACTTTAGTTCTTCTTGATCGTGTTTGGATTATTACTAAGGAGTATGCCAAGTAGATGAATAAATGAATGAGATGAGAAAAATACTATAAATGAATGATATGAAGAGAAAAGTGTAAATAAAGGAGAAAAATAGTGTAAAGGAAAGAAATCAAGTGAAGATATTTATAAATATGAACTAAGAACATGACTCTAAGAACATTTATATAAAACACGAAAAAGAAAATAATAAATGAAAAAAATTGTCATCTTAAATTTAGATAGTTAGATTAGATTAAAATTATCTATTGTTCCTATTCTTTCTCACGAAGGTGCACAAATTCAAAATGCCGATCTTAATTTAAAAATTAGTATTGGTTAAGCCGACAATAACATAACTATTTATTTAACTAATAAATTAAAAACGATTTAACACTTTTTTAACTTTCCTGCTTTACAGAAAAGAAAGGTTAACCTTTTGTTGTGTTAAAATCGGTTAAATTGACTTTATTATATGATATTAAGTGAATTTAGTGGACATTAATATTAATATGATACTAATATATATCCTTATTTATTAAAAAACATAGTTTTTTATACTTTTTATTTTATTTTTAAAAGATTAACTCTTTATATTGGGTTAGAATCACTTAAATCAAGTTTAATACAGTAATATATAAAGCTCATTTTACATTTTTTATAAAATCCGTAATTATTGTATATTAAACATGAGACACGTGATTTTATGTCCTACAAGTAACAATATAATATTAAAAATAAATTAAAACGATGGTTAAACTGAACTCCTTGAATTTTCTTTAGCCATATCAATCATGGAGAGAAAGCTTTAACATAAATATTAGGAAAAGTGATCCTGATTGGAAATAATATTGCTGTCTTTTAAGTCATAATATGTCCAAAACCACCACTTGTTTAAATTATAGATAATTTTATTAGTGTTGAAATAGACGACTGTATATATGTAAATAAAATATAACTCATTTAGATGACTAAATGTTGATTAATTCTTGAATATAAAAATTCTACCTATATCTACATTTAAAAACTGACATTTATTATCAACTAGTTGAAAAAAATAAAATAAAGATTATCTATCCTCAAATATTTTAATTTTAATACTAATACAGAAAAAGTAAGAACTTGATGATTGTTGTTAAACACATAACTATAACTTTCGTAAAAATAAGAATCAACATTATGTTTTGTAACTAATTTTCATATCGGAATCTATTTGTATATAATACTATTTTTGTTATTCTCTTTTGTTATCATTTTAATAATTTCAAATTAAAGAAACTTTTCAACAAAAATATTCCAAATATTTTCAGCTTTATATTATTTATAATGTAAATTAATAAATAAAGCATACTAAAATAAACCATACTTATGTCATGTTTAATAGTAAATGTAAGTTTTGAAAGGGTGAAGTTTGAAGAAATGTTCATATGCTTGTAGTGTAGCACTTTTGAGTTGCTTCTAGTACTTTTGGATCATAACGATGTCTTTTCATAATGACGGGAATTTCATGGTTAGGTGGGAAGTCGATATCATCGCATCGGTTGCTCCGAGAGAATACTGTAAAAGGTGTTAACGTCTATAACTAAGTACCAAATAGGTATGATTTTCGTCAAATCCCTTTCTCCAAAGGTTGTATACAGGTTGATGTAGCCCTTGATACCCACCTTATGTCCAGAAAAATCATATATTGGCTCATCATACAAAGTCAATGCCTCTTCTCGTAGCTCCAACTTCTTATAACTTTTCTAGTAGAGTATATCTATTGAACTACCTTTCTATCATGGTCTGACGACGAAGTTTTCAATCTCCACCGTGATGACCATATGATCGCCATGATCTAGATCCACTCTTTGAATGGCATTTGTGAAGGTAATATATGGCATCTTCTTCCACCTAAAAGTCTGGGATACGACGTTAACTGACTGCACGACCTTTAAATGTCTCTTCTTGGCTGAAGATGAAGATTTGCCTCTAAAGAAACCTCCAGATATAGTATTGATTGTACCTGTTAACGGGGGTCTAGCACCAGAGCACTTCTTTTCGAGCTAGACTGTTCTTTTTTCTTCCCTTTCTGTTCTCTATCTCTCCATCCTTCTTTTTAGTCATCAAATTTTTAGTAGCTAGAATGCAAACCTCCATCGTCGTCGCACCTCACAAACCGCTTGAGGTGGTTATCTTGGATCAACTCCATAACGTTGTCTTTAAGGGCAACACACTCACTAGCCGTGTGACTGTAATTGTGGTGGAACTGACAATGTTACTTCATGTCAGGATTCATTGTTTGAGATTTTATAAGTGGTGGTAAGAGGTCTACCTGCAACACTTCCTCCAGTACACAAGACTTGGGCTCGTTCAAGGGTGTATAATGTGAAAATCATGTAGGTTTGGTATTCCTCTAGAGGAAACCACTTCTCTGTGCTGAGTCTCACTTAGCTTTCTTTTCAGCCGTCATGGTCTCAACTTGAATCTTGTTCTTATATTCTCGCATTTTTTTCTAGTTGCAAAAACTTGGCGGCTCATTATCTTAGCTCATCATTCTTGCAGGCGGTGTGATGCACAGATCATCTGCAAAGGGTCCCGACCTTAGTAACATGATCATGTAGTGCATAATTAACTACTTTGGGGTTCAAGTTCTTAATCTTCAAGGCAACCTTGCTAAACCTATCAATAAAGGTTCATAGAGATTCTTCTTTCTCATGCTTGACATTGGTTTGTTATATATATATATATATATATATATATATATATATATATATTTGTAGTGGCTGCATGTTGTGGTTTTGGTTTGTTAGTCGAAAGGCATTGCTGATTGAAGGTCAAGGACGTTGAATGAAATTTACCTATGCATGTCTTGGCAAGAATCCCATTTATGCCAATGGGAGAAGCTTCAATTAGTAGTGAAGAAACTTGCGGAAACAAAATATGTCCATACATTATTTTATGCTTTTTCTAATTGGGAATGCCTTTGTTGATGGGCACAATGTACTAAGTTTTAATCTTTTTATCCCTATTCAATATATTTATTTTTACTGATAAAAAATTATCTACCTACATAAAATTAATTAATTAATTACATACAATTCAATTCAATTATATTGTTTTTCCGCCAACTTTTCCATTATATACATTACTTCAAAAAATTAAACTCTACCTTCTGTAAAATTGTTCGAGAGTACGATTACTTAAGGATTTCATAAATTGGTGAATAATCTGTCACATTTGTCCTCGGCAGATTATCAATTAAAAAAAAAGGTAATAAAGGTATAAATTTAATAAATTAAGAATTATATTTGCACTTGCCTTCAATTTAACCAGCATTATAAATTTAAATTCTTATTCTGAAAAAATATTAATTTTTATCCTTTATGGTCATATCCCTTTTATAAAATATTTGTTTCAAGATTTTTTTATATGACTGAATAAATATATATATTTTTTTATCTTTAAGCTTATTATAAGGTTGAAGGATATTTTCTGTTTCATCAATCATTATTATTAATTCAATTTCTTCAGTTAGTAGAATGAACATAGCTATAATTCTCTATTTATAAATCAAACAAGTAGTTTTTATAACTCTTTCATAGAAACGTGCTTCTCATCTATTACACAATCAATTTTGCCTAGGCCATTAGCGCTGTCTGTGGTTGTTCTTCTTTCTTCTTCCATGCATTTGCTGCTACGTTTAAAGCTGTGTGTTTTAACCCCACCAACTATAATATGTTCTGGTTTCGTTGCACATCACATTCCTGAAATCGAAATTGCAGCTTGTTTTTTCAGAACCTCCGTTATGACAATAAATGGAGACACTCAACAAGGGCTAAATCAACACTTAAAGCTTCACTTACACAGAAATAATATCAATATCATTGTTTAAAAATAGGTACCAAAATGATAAACATGTATTTGACCTCATTGAATTTAGAGTATGGTGATGGTTCACCAATAAGTTAAAGGGCTTTTCTTTCTCCTATCTTGATTGGTCTATTAACCTAATGATATCTGAAAGAAAAGACCTAATTTCTGAAGAGTCTCAAGACAACGTGTATTGTATATTTGTTGGCACTCTATAGTCTTAATTAACTTCAGAACATATATGATGTCTTGTTTTCTATACGGTTGGAAACCTCTTACACTTATGAAACTGAAAAAAAGAAACACATAAAGCAACAGTATGGTTTCAGGATCATTGTGATTATAGTTGTATATCTCATATTATGAAAAATGACGATGAAGTTGTAACTAGACCCAATTTAAAATCTTGTTATGCCTCTATACTTTTCAAAACCATACTTCTTGTTACTGACCTCACATGTACCCTCCAAAGTTCTTTATGTAATACTCTTCATAAACAAACTGATTATCCTTGACCTAGCTTCAGAAGTGGACTATAGGCCACAAACAATTACATTGACACCTGAAGAAATAGCTAGCAACTGCAGAAAAAAATACCTGTGTGGTGCTCATGTACAAGGTCATTAACTAACTCACATAATTTCTTGGGGTTCCCCTAAGAAACTAGTGAATAAGTAAAAGCTGTGTTTGGAAAATAAATGAATTGAACTAATATTTTTGGAATGTGTCAGTTGAATCCAAGAGTTCCCCCAAACACTTCATAGGCCTGTACCAGTTTAGACTAGCAAGGCCATCATGTAGATGAAGCGTTCAGAGGAACTCCGAGAGACAGCCAACAGAAAATCCCTGAAATGTCTTGGATGCAGAAAGGCATAGCAAGTGTTGTATTTATATCTCGGGTGGAGAATTTCACGTTCAATCTTAATCAAAATAAATGTAAATTTTATGTGGACATGGAGAATTCCACGTAGTGATGGTATTTTGTTTTACTCTGAACCTGGTCAGGATGTTTGCCAAGGGGGATATGGAGTCACTCGAAGAGTGGGCTGGTTGCTGCTAAAGTAATTCTAAAGTTAACATAACAGTAAGATCCTTGCCCTTCAAGTCACTTTCATATATAGTATGAAAGGCTAGGGCAAACAGAGAAAGACTTGGTTTTTTAGCATACATAAGATCTCATCTGCTCATCTCATGTATCAACAGGAAATCTGATATCACATATAAACCTCAAATTTTATATTTCCATTTAATAAAATACTTATAGTAGATACAAGTTTAACATAATTATATATTATAAATGTAAATCAACTTATAATTGGATTTTTTTTAGTGGGTGCATAGACTATAAACCTTGTGACATATATATTCAATACATGCTCGCTTTTCCAATAAAAAAAAGTCAGAATCGTTTGATTATGTATTTCTCAATCCCACATTTTTTTTTCATTACTTGGAATTTATTAATGATGTTTAAAGATTCTTTAAGAGGAGTGCAATGCTGGAATATTTCAAAATCAGCTAAGGAAGCTTCAACTTCAAAAGTAATTCTACTTCCTTTAATTACCGTCTTGTTATACAACTTCTCTCAATCGACAAGTCTCTCTTAATACAAAGAATTGTCATGATTGATAATTACTTTTAAAATAATTTGTTTATATATTGTTTAGGGTATATGGAGTTAAGGGTGCACGTCAAACAATCTATCTCACGTTCCAACTCTTTTCTATGTTGTTCGTTTGCTTCATCCAATTGGTTGTGTGTACTAAAGATACTTTGATGCTTAAGTTAGTTTGTTCTTCGAACGAAATAACAATTAATGTTTTAATAAATGTGTTGAAAAAGTTCCAATAACCATAACTTTAACTTGCTTTTACAGGTTTTTCCGTAGACTTGATTAGAAACGGCTTAATCTCGGCTCAATTCTCCTAAACTTGATTACTAACTCGTTTAGTGTATCTAGGAGATTAGTTGAATATGATGGAACCGATCAGCCCACTCCTTGTAAGAACGACCAATATGTGGTAGTTCGATCGGTATGAGTAGCGATCGATATTCATACAATACAAAAGCCTCCCAAGTCATACACTTGGACTTTAGTCAACAAGCGAGAAAGGTTTGTTGATATGAATGTTGGGGAATAACAAATGTGTTGGGCCATTGATCGTGTTGTCACCTTATTGATCATTGACCTACTCAATTTGTCTCAAACATGGGACAATTGGGTTCAAAATATAACCATTAGCGTGCGACAAATGGTTGTGATGCCTCGTTAAGTGTGCTATCAAGTCTAATCAAATGCGAAACGTCACCTTGCTCTTTGCGTTGGTTGAAGTTAGATCCGATGGTTGTGGTGGTGCCACGTAGCAGCGAGATTTATATAAATAGGAGCTAGGTGGTCCCGTCATTTTCACCATTATAGCTTAGATGCTCATTTTTGCCCCACTCAACTAGTCATTCTTTTTGGTTCAGCATCATGAGCCATTAGAGCTCTCTTCTCTTGCCGCGAAGCCAAACCTTAACATAAAGGAGTTTGAACTTGGAATGAGCCCTTCTTCAAGCACTACTCCCTAAAGGTAGCAGCAGCCAATGAAACACTACGTTTCGTTAATCTCAAAAGCCCAAAAAATTGCAGCCTAATTCCATGTGCAACTGCTTTCAGATTCAAACAACCTAAACAGGGACCAGGGCCTAGCGTGTTTCTACTAGCTTTTCAAGCCCAATGCACCTGCTCTTAACCTTTCAGTCCAATTCTTAAAACAACCGAAGATATGTAGCTTGACTTGCTTATGCTGATCAGGTGCAAACCGTTTCAATTTGGCCCAATTAAGCACTAACCCAAATATGGCCCCAATTAGCTCTGCATAGAGAATCAATTAACCAAGCCCAAAATCAGAAAAAAAATTAACGAAGGGTTAAAACAAAATTAATAAAAAATAGGGTAATGATACTTTGACACCTTCAAATTACAAATTTTTGACACCTGACACGTGTCACATTGTCATTGGATCAGGTGAAACTTTTTAAAAAAAGAGAAAATGACGTGGAAATAGAAGACAATGGATGGTTTTCATTTTCGTTTCCCGCGGGTCTCATTTGATGGATTTAAAAAAAAAAGGGAAAGTGAGTTTCGCTCTCGTCGGGAAGCATTTTCTCTCTCGTCCAGAAGTATCTTCCTCTTCCTCCTCTGTCTCACTCACTCACCAGCCACCGCTGTCGTCGTTGAAAGAGTTCGGAGTTCGCCGGAGGCATGCCATTCACCGCAACTGTTCCGCCGTTCACTGTCACTGCAAGCTAGAAAACGTCATTGGAGGTCGGTTTTCGAAGCTTTTTTCCGTTTATTTCGCTATTATTTAGCTTTTGTTCGGTGGGTTTCATTTTTTAAATTTTTTTTTAGGCATTTAGGTTTTGTCTTGGTAAAGTTGAATGTTTTTTGAAGTTTTTGTTGAACATTTTGTCCTGCATGTGCTTTAATGGTGGAAAGTTCGAATTTTTTGTTAAATATTTTATTGGGCATTTAGGATTTTTTTGTTGAATATATATATCTTTTAAAGTTACTAGTGGCATTGAAAGTCATTCTTTCTCTTCTCAATAAGCTTGTGATTAACTTATTTTTGGAGCACCCGTTTGTCATAATTGAAAGGTACTCGACGGAATGAGAGGAATGACAGTTTTAGTGTGGCTTGGGTCAGTTGTTGATCCAGATGAGGTAAATATCTAAATTAACTCAGTCTTCACACTTTAGAGGATTATTAAAGTGCTTAGCTCTTGCTTTGGACTAATTTGATCAATCTGTAAAATCTTTATTGGAGCACTTTTTTGTTAATGTTTATTGTTTACCAAAGGGTTCTTTGAGAGCAACCTGTTATGTCTTATAGGGAATTCGCTTTAGGGAAATGTCCATTCCTGAATGCCAGAAAAAGCTTCCAGGTGCAACTTTGAACTTTGTTTTTTTGTGACATAATGTAGCGCAATTTGTACCAAGTTTTTTTAATATCTGCTCTTAGTTAAGATTACGTTGTATAATCTTTGACTCATACACTTTGTCACAGATACCAAACAAAGAGCAAGTTGACTCATTATCCCAGGAATTACGAAGTCGTGCAACTATCCCAGGTTCAGTTTCTTTTTCTATCATAACTTGGTTATCTTGAAGCTACGTGTTACTCATCATTTCGGTATAATGGTTTGTCTCAATTAAGTGAATTGACACAACATTATTAGGGCATTATAATATGTTCAAGATTATATATATGAATATAACTTAAATTATCTCTTGGTAGCTTGTGTGTTGTTTAGAACCGTGGTGGCAAACGAACCTTATGGCTTGCATCTCAATTGTCTTTGTTTTGTATGTTTGGTTCTCTTTTGACGAATTGTACATTTGTAATTGCTTGTTGCGTAAAATATATGGACATGCTTTGTTGCATTTTGTCTGGGTTGTGAACATTCACCCTTTGCTTTTGCTCTTGTTCAAATGTCACTCAAGATGTGTCTAGAAGATTTTAACATAAAATTTGCTAGCTTGTTTCTTGTGTACTTGAGTCTGTGTTTATTCTTGGACTTATTATTAGTTTTTATTGTAGATTATGCTTATAAGGTAATTGATGCGTTACCTGTTTCTGCTCATCCAACGACTTAGTTCAGAACTAGTGTCATGGCACTACATGTCAAATAAAAGATTCTTTCATGATCTTTTAATTTATGTTTTTTCTCTGTTCTTTTGAGCTATAACTTTTCTTCTATAATTCAATTGGTTTATCAATCTGATTGATTTGCTCATACTTTAATAATATCAAGACTAAGCAAAGAATTTTGTAAAAAGTTTCATTAGGATGACAATGAATCAAAGTTTTGCTCATAAAAAGCTAAAAATGGGAGGGAAATCATTTGATAAATTTAAGCTATATTTGACTGGAAATTCTTGATTAACATGTCTAACATGTGCTTATTTTTCCAATCTCCATTACTTTGTTGTCCGTGTTTATATTTGTTTCTAAACTGCTATTGTTGTTGGAATTTCTTGTAAAAATTTCATGGTGTACATTAGGAAAAGTTCAACACCTAATACAACTGGTGAACAAGTGATATTTATGATTGCTAGATTTTGGAGAAACATCTAGAGAGACTTAAAGATGAATTAAAGAAGGAGAAGGAAGAAAGTCACCTTTAGAGAAGGAGACAACTCAAGAGTGAAAATGCCATAAAGGACTTTTACAACAATGTTGAGCATGCCCAATTGTCTTTTTGTGCCCAATACCATTTCAGTGTGATTTGTTTGCTTTAATGTCTTGTAAAGCAATGTCTTCTCATGATATGTACTTGACGACTCAATGTAAAGTAATGAATATTCTTTTTGAGATCTTTGTCTGTCATTTTTTTAATATTTTATATATATTTTTTTATATAATAGAACCAATAAATAGTGTAGGTTTAAACAAATATTTTTTATTTTCTTTTGAAAAAATATTTTATATATTTTGAAATATTTTTAAAAAAAATTATATATATTTAAAAAAAAAATTAGATCAATGACATGAGAATAAACAAATTATAAAGTGAATTTACATAAATACTGAGAAAAGCAATTAATACTTGTAATTTTCTTTGTATAAGAAATTAAAATCATTTTAATAATATCAAACATTTACGTTAACCTATTATCACGCTCAAGAAATAAGTAATATTTTTATGTATTAAATTGTACACTTTAAAATCAATGGCAATTTCAAAGTTTTACAAAGAATGGTTCATTGGAGTTGGATATAAATGTCATAATCAATGGTTGAAGATCATTTGTATGTCCAATAACTGTTAAAAAAAAATTTCATTAAAAAATCAATGCCATTTTGAAAGTTGACATGTCTGTGCAAAAACTTTGCTTGAACTCTCCACTTATTTGGCCTTTGCTCCCAGTATTATTTTTGCACCACAATGAGTTTTACAAAGAATTGTTCCTTGGCCATGAAGTTCGCTATAAATGTCATAATCGATGCCTGAACATCACTTGTATGTCCAATAAGTCTTAAAAAATGGTTCACTTAAAAATCAATGTCATTTTCACAGATAACCTCGGTGTGCAGAAACTCTGCCTGAACTCCCCACTTATTTAGCCTTTTCTCCCAGTGTTGTTTCTGCACAATGAGTTTTACAAAGAATTCTTCCTTGGCCCTAGAGTTGGATATAAATTCATAATCAATGCTTGAAGATCACTTGTATGTCCAATAAGTCTTAAAAAAAATTGGATCACTTATAAATCAATGCCATTTTCACAATTGACCACTGTGTGCAGAAACTTTGCCTAAACTCTCCACTTATTTGGCCTTTGCTCCTAGTGTTATTTCTGCACAATGAGTTTTTCAAAGAATGGTTCCTTGGCCATGTAGTTGGATAAAAATGTGATAATCAATGCTTGAAGATCACTTGTATGTCCAATAAGTCTTAAAAAAAATTGGTTCACTTAAAAATCAGTGTCATTTTAACAGATGACCCTTGTGTGCAGAAACTTTGTCTGAACTCCCCACTTATTTGGCCTTTGCTCTCAATGTTGTTTCTGCACAATGAGTTTTACAAAGAATTGTTCCTTGACCATGGAGTTTGATATAAATGTGATAATCAATGCCTGAATATGTCCAATAAGTTTTAAAAAAAATTAGTTCACTTAAAAATCAATGTTATTTTAACAGATGACCCCCGTGTGCAAAAACTTTGTCTGAACTCCCCACTTATTTGGCCTTTGCTCTCAATGCGTTTTCTGCACCATGAGTTTTATAAAGAAAGGTTCCTTGGGAATGAAGTTCGATATAAATGTCATAATCAATGCCTGAACATAATAAAAAACAAACTTGTGAATTTTTAACAACTTATTTATGAGAGTTTTAATTAAACACTTTTTGTTTATCTTTTAAGAAACAATTTAAATATTTATTCATATTTATATTAAAATATTTAAGATCCATATGATTATGTAATCAATACAATTTTCAAGAATTAAAGTTATTGAACTAGTAAATATAATTTCAAGTTTAAAATTGTAAGAAGAATTCTATGTTTTGTTTTGGTCAAAATTAAAGCACTTGAAGGACATCGCCCTGAAAGGAAAGGAACACCACAAGAGCATAAAAGAAGTAAAGTAAAAAATTAATTAAAAATACATTACATAAACTTTTGTAGTGCTATCTTCATGTGGTACCAAAATGCAGCAAACCAAAGAGGATAATTCAAAATGTAGCACCTAAGTATAATGTGCTAAATCTCCCAAACCAGATTCATACTCTCTCACTCAACTTTTCAACAACTTCACATTAATTTTTTCTTTTACTTAAAGAAAAGACTATTTTTCTTTTACTTAAAGAAAACACTATATCATTTATCCTTTGTTATTAATCTTCTGATAATACTAGTGTCACATATTTTTCCATGGATAATAATTACCGATAATAACTAAATTTCAGAAGAGTAATGAAAAATATGAGAAAGAATGAATGAACAAATAAAGTTTCTCTTATATTAATATAAAAAAAAACTGAACTTAACTAACCCAATTCATCTATACTAAAAATAAATAATCCGAAATCACAAGAACCACTTATGCTTTCAGAAAATACATGTTTTTCCCTCTTTAGTCTTTGGATGGAGAAAAGAAACAGTTGAGGGTGAAAGGGAGGGTGTAGAACTCTTCATTTCAATTGTCTCCTTTAAATGTTTTGAACTTAGTCCACCATGGCATTCCCCTATCTTTGACATTATCCTTGTAGTCAAGAGTGTTGTCCAAAAACACAGCAACAATCAATGCAACCATTGGAGAAGAAAAAAATATAGTATTAAGGAAATCATTGAACTGCAAAACCATTAAAACAATGACATGTTAGTTTTGTACTTAACTAATATAATGAAGGAGATAAAACAATGAACTCACCCATCCGACATTGGTATGACCAAGGCCATGAAAGGCCCTGATAACGTATTTTTTGAAATGCTCAAGAATGGACAAACCTAAGAAAACGAAAACACTATAGATCAAGAGGTTCCTCATTGAGTTCATGTTATAGTGAATTGAAAAACAAAGATTTAATCATCAACAAACTAAAAAAATCTAATCAGAAATGGGAGAGCAAATAAGGGTAACGAAACTATCCATAGTGCAATTATTTCTAGTTTAGGTTCATGCTTGTATGACCACAGTTTTCCATCTACTAAGTTATCTGAGTTAGATGTATAAATGGAGAAGAATAAATGAATAGACTGCATCCTGATAAAAATATGCTAGAAAGGGAGAATTATACCACATGTATCAGGCCATAATAGAAAGCTATCATATAAGAAATAATTAAAAAAAAAAGTTGTTACAACCCAAATACTGCAATATATATATATATATATATATATATATATATATATATATATATATATATATATATATATATATTTCTAAAATCATCATGGCTTAAATAAAACACACCACTAGTTAAACTTTCATGCTTCAAGTTTACAAAAATAGTTATATACACTGTTTGGTTTTTCACGTGTCCATCTAAAAATTTAGAGTGATAGAAATCTTATATGTCATAAGATATGAGACATGCCAGACCTACTCAGCTGCATTTATGTGAACCATTCTCATCTTAGAATAGTCATGAATTATGACTTTCAGACATCCATTCAGTGGTAAAAAAAATAATATTGAAATTAATTGTATTCAAAATAAAACTAGTACTTGGAAGGTATGGACAATCATGACACAGGTGCACGACTTATGGGAAAAAAACATGCTAGACTAATTAAAATCAATAACTTTAATAAATTAACAAAAGAGTGCCTAAAGTATGGCAACATACAAAAGTAAAAGTAAACAAGATCCAAGAAGGAATAACATTCTGCACTCTTCTACAAGAATCGGACTTTGTACTGTGAAAAGTGTCTAAAGTGAGATACTAAATTTTAAAATTTGAGAAGCAACATGGCATGACCAATTCTGGGATCTATGTCATTTCTTTTCAATTATTTATTCCTCCTTTGAACATATATCTCAAAATTTTGCAATACACATACCCTTACTCCAACAAAACGTGAAGTTCAATTGATATTAGTAATTAAGCTCATGCGTATTTCACATCTCACAGAAAACGTGTTGTAGTACTTAGATGGTAGCCAAGCTCATTCACTCATTCACAAATCACGGATCAACATATAGTTATAAGGGCTACATCATTCAGCAATTATATGTACCCAATTTCTTTAGAAAACACACCAAATTTTCAACACAACACGAGGTAAGATGCAAACGATGGCAATATATTTCAGAGTTACATTTCAGATACAACAACTTCAAAGTATGGTCACCCAAGGACATGATGTGTCCATGAATTTTTAATAGTTGGCTAAAAGAATTATGGTGCAACAAAGAAGTAAAAATTAATTTGCGTACATAAAAGAATTTGGCCAAACAAGGTAGCAAAATATGGTAGATCAGCTTTAGCACAGCATGGTTCA